>JAXGGA010003256.1:0-105713 GCA_038373865.1 Uloborus plumipes | reverse complement strand
AAATAAATAAATAAAAATCATACAACATAAGAAGTTTAAAAAAATTGGAAAAGTATTGTAATTATCACTGAGATTAGCCATAATAAATAGTTTGTAGTGTGTCTACTGCTTGTTTTTTGATGGTTACGTTAGTTACACTCCCTCTTGAGTAAAAGTGACACTTAGGACTGATAAAAATAAAGATTTAATAAATGTGTTTTATGTTTTTAAAAGCCAACTTTACACATTTTTCAAATATATCATTCAATTTTTAACACTTGCTTAACTTTGAGAAATTCTTGCCTCACAACATGAGCATTCATTTTCAGGATATTTTGGTTAAAAAAATATCTGCTGTCAGTAATTTTGTTTTAAATTCTTAGCAAAAATGTGATACATAGATACCATGTACATTGTAAATCCACCAGCATAACTAAAAAATATTTTTCATCCTTTGAGTTACAAGTGAAAATAGTTACAAAATCAGCTCTGAAGGCTAATACGTTAGTCACGATGGAATGACACTTAAATAGTTTTAATTGTTTTCGAGAAGACACGAGGAGGGTAAACACGGGGGTGGGGGGGGGGGAGTAAATAGTTTCGAGAGGGTAAATACGGAAAAGGAAAGATAATCCTTAGTGGTAAGATTTGTTAGTCGCAATAAGCAGAATAAGGAAGGAAAACTGAAAATCCTTATACTAAAATCAATTTTAAATCAATTGAAGCTTGAAACAGACAAGCATTTTTAATCATTGAGTTTCCTTTCTTCGTCTGCCAACAATGACATCGGTTTCCAATCGCGTGAAAAAAGGCTTATACTAGACAGCAACTTAACTTCACACTGAACGTCACTACCTGCGGAGCCAATAAAAGCTCACAAGCAGTCAGCGATCTCCTCTCATTCGTCAAGTAGGCTGTGACGTTTTATCTAGCTCGTTTTTCATAGGCTAACGTCACGCTGACGTCACGATGTTGTTGTCAAGAGACCTTGCAGTGCAGTATAGCCGCATTTGCTAAAAAACGCTATCATTCGAGTTTTGTAAAACAAGAAAGTTCCAAACACATTTTGTCAGACGCATATTTTTTCTTTCTCTTTCTTTTGGTACTATTGTTTCAAATTCTTAAGCATGTTTTAACCTCAAAAATCACGAAAAACGTTTCATAGTGTTTAATTGATGTCTTCGTTAATGAATGTCATCCGAAAAGGCAACCCAGCTAAGAACACTGTCGATCAACTCAACTTTCAAACAAAAAGTTTTTTTTTCCAAATTCGTTCATCTGTTTAGGCGCTAGAGTGCCACAGACACCGTCAAACTTATACCCCTTTCCTTGTTGCGATCGGGGGTTAAAAAAGACCACCCTGTACAATAGGAGAGCAATATAATAGGAGAGAGTACATAGCAGGCATAAACTTTCGTGATCAAACATTGGAAAATGTTTTTTAACCCTTTTTTAAATTAATATTTCAAAATTTCATTCAATTTTTAATTTAACAAATATTAAAATAATTTTTAATAAAACTACACTATGTAAACTGGACATGAAAATTCAAATATTCAATTTAGGGTTGTCAAGATTTTGACAATTAGTTTGTTTATTCGGCTCTAACCGCGGTTTTTACCGTCTTGTCAAAAACCCCGTTGCGACATGTTTTGACAAAATCGTCAAAAACTTAAATTTCGGTCAAAAACCTTTCTACAATCTATTTTGACAGCAACATATCCTAAGCAAGTGATTCTTAGTTTCATTAAATTTGAGTTCATACACTAAGGGACACTTTTTAACTGTCTTAGATTTTAAAAATAGTTCATAATAATAAAATCTCAAACATAATGTAATATAACTAATTGTGAATGAAAAGTAAACGAACTACTATTGTTATAGAATAAAAAGTATCATAAATAGAAGTCTATCAAAAAAAAAAAAATGTTATGGACCCCACACGTGCTATATAAAACAAGCAAGACAGCATGATACCTAGAGCGAAGGTTTATTACATGGGCGATTCTCTGTAAACTGGTAATTGGCTGTCCGGACTGAGTATTTTAAAAATAATAAAGTGTAATAAAGTAAATATCGCTCTTAACACAAGTAAAGCATTAATACTTTGTGGCCCAATTGTATTTGGAGTGGTAACAATTTAATTTTTTTTTCTAGAAATTATCTAAGCGCCAAAAACACAGTCCCCTGGCTGTCCCAATGCCATAGTCTAACTGTTAAAGATAGTATCTAGCAAAACCTATTAACACTACATACATTTGACCATTAATATCTAAAAATAGAATAATGAAGCTATATTTTTCTTATGAAATAAGGTATAATAACGTATTTCTAAAACTTAAAATTGTCATGTAACTTCTGTCCGGAGTTTTTTCAAACAGTCCCCTGCAACAAATTCAAAGCTGTAATACGAAAAATCTATCACTTTTGCAAATTCTTTTTGGCGTGAAGTTTAAAGTAAGCAGTGTGAATTTGCCGAAATCGCCGAGAACGGTGTTGAAACGCTACTTTGCTTAGTTTCAGACCCACATTTGTGATGAAAGTATGCATCAGGGTCGTTGCGAAAATAGTCCTCTGGGAATTGATTCTATTAATGTCAATTAATTAAATTATAAAACATATTAGTTATTTTATCCGCGATTTGTGCCTAAATTTATAGGTAGTCTCGTAACTAATTATGTTCCAATAGTTTCGCAGATATTACGCAACAAAGAGCAAAAACAGTCACCTGGCACAGTCCCCTGCCTAGTTATACTAGGCGGGGGACTTACCCCCCATCATGATTTATCAAGAAAACACAAATTTCAATTGGCCCTCTTTCAAACCAAAGTAATAGATTCATTTTCTGAGCAATAGTATTATAATTATACGAACATTTCAAAAAATCGTGCCCGGACAGATTTCGTGTGAAAAATGACGAGTTTACAGAGAATCGCCCACAATCAAGAACAAATCTGGCATGTACCCCCACACGACTTATTTTTACGTGTAAGTTTCTTAGTAGATGCTTTAAGAGTGGATCCCAATTTAATGGATCCAACGGTCCAAATATCTTTGGGAAAAAAAAATGTCAGGCATTAATGAGTTAATCGGGAAAGTAGTGCCTGAAATGTAAGCGAAGCCTTGAAAAAAAAAGCTTTTATCGCAAATAACTCGCGTTGTATTTAAAATAGAGAATTAAAACAAATTGCATTTAACGCCGAAAAATGTGCTGTTTCCAAAGACATCTAACATTACTTTGTGCAATTAATTTTTAACCCCAATATTTGGCAATTTATGTGAAAATCGTCTTAAATTGGAATAAAAAAAGAACCGCTCATCGAATCTTTTTCGAACATGTGCCCAAAATTTCCGGTGCGAAAAAGAACAAACGTTGAAATTTTTAGCAAAATCGGTAGGGTAGTTCTGGAGTTTTATGCGTTCAAAGCAAACAGGCGCTTTTTGAGACTTTGTTATATACTATGTAGGGATAAAACGATAGATAGTAAAATTCTTTCACCAAGATATCGGAATTTTAGTAAAAACTTTTTCTGTGTTTAATGTTCGCAACCCCAGATATGAACCAATTCCCCTACCTATTTTTTTTCCTTTAATTCTACAATAGTATACGAAACAGGCAATACAATTTGTGCGATTCAATTTTCAAACTTACACACTATGCGTCGTTTTTTTTTTCTTTTTCACATTTACATATTACAATTTAGTCTCACTCTAAATCTTTCCCCCTCAAAGCACGCAATGACAAAACACCAGTTTCGAAGTCAAACAAGTGAACTTAACAAGTTCGATATGGATCAGTCCAAAAGTTGGGAAGATCATGTTGATCCTGATGCTGATCTACATGGCTACATTGGTTTTTCTAAAATCTTTGCACCATAATTGCGCCGAGACATCCTGCACTGAAATGTAGCTTCCAGGATATGGTAGAGATTTAGTCTTAAGTAGTAGTTTCAAAAGACGTTGGAAACTTATATGGATGTGGTTGTATTTCAAGCAATTATCAGATCTTTTATGAACAGGATATTTATATTACCTCATAAAACAAGTACTAAGATTAACTAAAAAATTAAAACAAACCTGACCCCGATTGCCAACCTCATATTATATCGAACTTCATTGATTAGAATAAATTTAAATATGTTTAATTGTTTTCGAGAGAATATGATATAAACACGGAAAGGGAAAGATAATCCTTGCTAAGTAAAATTTGCTAATTGCAAAAGCAGAATGAAGAGGGACAGTTGAAAGTTCTTGTACTAAAAACAACTACAAGTATTTTAATTGTTAAGAGATAGAAACTGGAAAAAATAAACATTTTAAATCGTTGAGTATTCTTTCCCTTTGTCGGCCAACAGTGACATCGGTTTCCATATACCGTTGGCACCATGCTAAACTATGTGAAAAATCGTGTTTTTAAAGTTCGTTTTTCAAGCTCAAATTTTACAAATAATTAAAATTAAAATGATACCTTTGAACGATAGTTTTACACTTAAAATATCTATCTACTTATATTAAAAACTGAGTATCTTTCTTTCTTTCTATGTCACGCTTCTTTCTCCTGAACGCCAATGAACTGAAAGTCGAACCAGGTACCGATAGATAGGTAATTTTTCAAGCTTCATTAGTTTCAATTTATATCATTATACGATTTTAATTAGCGAAGATATCAATTAATAAGTAGTGAAATTTAAAGCGATTAAGCCTAATAAATGATTAAATATGAAACCCATTGTTGCAAAACGTGGTTGCTATGAAACAGTAATAACAATGATAATGAGAATTTCGAATAAAGGCTTAACTAAATCAAACACGAAACTCATAAGCGGGCCACTTACGTAGTATTTTTATCGCTAGCTACTTGTAATATTTTGAAACACTCATTTGTTGAAAAGCCATCTACTTATATTAAAAACTGAGTACACTATGTCTGCTTCTTTCCCTTGAGCGAGCAGAGCTTGCTGTAACTTTCCTCACCATTTTGAAGACGCGAAGCATCTCAATAATTTGAATGATTTTTTTGATGCAGAAAAAAAGTGAAAGCGTGAAGCTCCTGTTAGCGAGCCGCCTTGGCGGCGAGTATTTTTTTGAAACATTCTTTACTACTTTAAAAACGCGAAGCGCCCGTGCAACGCCGGGCCACGCAGCTAGCTGCTTGGGCATTAATGGGCCACGTACGTAGTATGTCTTAAAATCTTATGAAAGTTGAATTATATCAAATAATATCACATCAGAAAGAGGTAAAACTTGGGTGGCGGGGAGACATTATGCATCAACATGCAACAGGAAGCTAATCTAGCTGCACTGGCAGCTAGTAAAAGTTTAAAAATTGAAAATAACCAAACACGTGAGGTGGGAATAAGTTATGCGCAGTGTTCTGGCTCTCCTGAAAAGTGCCAATTTTCACATTCGTTAGTTTAACATGGTGGCGACGATATTATCGGCTTCCACGATGTGGGGTCATTCCACGGAAAACGGTCATTTTGTCCCGGAACTGACGCTTTATGTATTTCGGAAAAAAATAGGAAATCACACACGCTTGTGTGATTCTTGGGGAAAAAAATTTCGTCATTACCTATTAGTGTTTAATAAAATATAAGCATGTGCATAGTCAAAGGGGGGTGCAGGGAGGAGCAACTCCACCCCCCTTGTTCAGAGCCTGGGACACTCCGATGGGAAGTCACTGTGACCTACCCACTTTTTCCTTATTGGCCAATTTACTTTTCTTTTGGTACTTTTTCTGGTTACATGTTGGTTAGTACACATGTGCTTCAAAACTTCAAAAACAGCGGAATACGGTAAAAAATATTTGTAATGAAGGTCCAATGTGTAAAATAAATTCTGACGATTTAATAAGAAATTGATTTGTTTCACACGGAGTCAAATTTCAAAAACGGCACTTTTCTTTTGCTTGGGAGAATTTGGACTTTTTGCGAGTGACCTCCGAGAATGGGGGTGAATGTGATGAAATGACCTCTGAAAAGCCACGGGAGAATTGTAACTTTTTGGGAGGTCACAGTGACCTCCCATTGTGGGTGCTCCTGCTTGCCCTTCCCTGACTATGCCCGTGGTTACGTATGTTATTTGGTTTACATATATTTGATTAGGTATGTCTGTAATCCGTTTATAATAGGTAGTCTCTTTTAGCTTTTATAATATATAATTAATAATTATTATTTTATTTATCTACTTTTCATATAACATCCTCATTTTTGGTTATAATTTGAACTTTTGCCACCACTGTTCGAAAGGCGTGAAAAATCGGGACTGATGCGCAAGAGCGTAAAAAACAACCAAAACGCCCAAATTTTACGCTTAATCTGAATAAGTTGGCAAGTATGTATTGAGTATACTGTTCTCATATGTCCTTCTTTCTGAAATCTGTTTCTAATATCCGTTATCATCATTTAAACGATTAAAGGAGCTTGTGATTTTACGTGCTTGCGAAACACAAATTTTCAGCATTTTGAATTCGCACTGAAACGCCGGCCATCTTTTTTCCCTCAAATTTATGACCTACTTTAGCATTCCTCAGATTTTTCAGACGAACTATAGAAATCATGACAGTTCCCAACGATCAAACTCAACAAACTATAGTTATAACAAGGAAATCATTATTGCTAAGCTTTTCAAAATCAAATATTCTCAGCTCGTTAGGATCGAACAGGCCGGACACGAGAATAATAGAATTATCGTCCAAGATATCCTCAGCTAATTCTATAATAAAACAGGCGGGCAACGATTTGCATCTAAGTTGCCCTGGAAAACCGGGAATTGTTGGGGAAACACGCCCGATTAGTTAGCTTCAATGTCATTCTTTCTTGTAACTAGATTAGGCAGAAATTGTTTTACCTCGCGCATTCGGACAAAAGAACATCGCCAGACGAGCACCCCCGTCGAAGAAAGGGGTCCCATTGTTTTGGAGGAAAGTAGGCCGAGCAATTAGAACTCTCCGATCGTCTATTCTAGGATTGGAACATTCGAAACAATGTGTTCGATATGGCAGAAGACGAAGACCGGTTTCAGAGGAGGTTATTTCTGGTGGTTGCAGTTAGTTTCTCTCCTCGTGGCAAAGGTCAGTAGGTGGCTGATTCCATCCACGTTCGAATACTGGAGCAGATTCGGTTCTCGGCTGTGGGGCATGTTTCGATTTCTAAGTGAAAGCGAGCACGTAGCGTTTGATTTATTCCCTTTCTGGTATGCGTTTTGCGATTCTGAAAACGCCGGGGGATGGACTGTAAAAAAAATCGTGTAAGGTTGCCATTTTGTAACGTTGTTGTAACACGGGTGTAACGTTACACAACTAGTCGGCCACATTGTTTAGTGGTCAGAGTATTCCTTGGTATTGTTTCGATTCGTTAATAACAGATTGCACATAACCATTGTAAAGTGTGTTCTGTAGCAGTTTTAATATGATCTTTATCAAAAATGACATCGTTCACAATCTCAAGAAAAAAGCTCAGTTTTCAAAGTGATTCCCAGCTTTCCAGTTTACGTTAATTGCTGATTTTATTTCTTCTCATAAAATGTCTTTTTAAATATTATATCATAGGCAGAAAAAAATTTTAGTAAAAAAAGTATGTACCCTCTGGGGTCTATCGTAACTTTTAAAAGACGATTTTTCTTTTCTTAATAAAAGAATTATTTTTTACATAATATTTTTTAAATTATTTTTCCTGTCCATTAAACACTGTTTGTAAACAGAATACAAAATATCTTAAACAAAAAATAAAAGTCAGGCATTAATGGGTTAAGGAGTTAAGGAGTGTTATGAATGTCTGACTGCCCTACAAATAGGTTTTATGGACTGCGTGCTGAGCTATGTAGGACTTCCACCTTATTGGTGCTTGTAAAGAAAAACAAACCGAAAGCCGTACCTATTCTTCCTTAAATTTGGCAAATGCATCTACTCGGGTACCATCGTAAATCTGGTATGGGTCCCACACTACTTCCTTTTACGTGCAAATTTCTTTATAGATGCCTTAGTGTTAAAATAGGACTAGGAGTGAGCAAGATAGCAATTCGAACATCTACATTCATAGTTTGCCACGAAACAATGCAAAACAAATGTTTTACAATGATTTATTTTCCTAAATATCGCCGATTTTAACATCATTCAGAGGATTTTTCGCAAAATATCGCCAATAGCACCAAATTGAACCCAAATTCAAAAAAAAATTCTTTTCACCAAATTTGTCGCCAACTTGGCGACCAAAAGCTTGGCGATATATCGCCAAGTGGTCGTGCCAATTTATCTGCATTGAAATTAACACTGGTTTACCCCAAAAAGGGGTAAAACAACCCCTTGGGAGCATTCAAATGCAACCACATGGGGAGGTGCGCAACTAGACCATCCTCAGAGCCTACATACCAAGCTAGAAGCTTCTACGGCATATAGTTTTTGAGTCATGCGACCCACATACATGCACACACATGTGGTATCCGAGAGGTTTCAGTAACAACAACAACACGTTACACAATTTCTGGAGTAAGTAGTTCCGGTTTTGAGATAACTCTCATTGTTTGGAGGAAAGTTTCTTGCAGCCGGTGTTGAGTTCCATCGAACGTTAAAATGACTGGGATAGTATTCAAAGCATATGCGTTAAAACAGACATCGGTACAGAGCTCTTGAAGTCTTATGAACCAAGCTGTTCCTTGACCGGTCTAAAGGTGAAGGCGCTTGCTTTGCTCTGTACGCGGTAAGTTCTGGGTTCTATCCTATCGTTTGTTTCCTCAAGTATTTTACGAATTCGTGTGAAGGGGATAGGTAGCGGAAGGCATGAACCTGACAAGCGTTAAATAAACGAATCATTGAAAGCAATCTTCCAGCCTGATGAATGCTCTATTATCTTTCTTTTGACAGAGAATTCTGTTTAACCTTACACAGAAATTGGTGAAACGCTACGTGAAAGTTACATTACCCTGGTATAGCCTTACACCATATATATCGGTTAAGGTTTTTTTTTTGTAATTCAGAAGCCATCACTTTCAACATACATGAGGACTGCGCATTTCACACACTCCAGGGTCCCCCGTACCTACCGCAACTCATGGTTTAACCGGGATAGGGCCCTGAAGAGCGCTCTGTTCTTTTTGAACCAAAACCAAGGGTCGAGCAAACCCTTGGCCCAGCACCCCCAGAGGTATCGTTTCACTTGGAGGTCTTTGTGACCACGACATTTTTAACGTCCCCCATTAATCAAGACGGGGGATCTTTGAACGGCTGGGGATCGAACCCGGGTCCCTCCGGTTTTGAGGACTGCGCCTTGCCTACTGACAAACACACGACAGATTTTAAGGCACAGAGAGGAAGAAATAACATCCATGGGCAAGACGGGACTCGAACCCGCGACCACATGCTTATGAGGAGAATACTCTACCTCTGTATTTATGGAGTAAGGTTAAGCATTTTTTTTTTTTTTGACAGTGCATGTCGATGTTTTACTTCAAGAGAGCAACGAGACAGGGAGACTTTTTGGGGTCAACTACCTCCCAGAACTTTCGCTATTGTGTTAGTTTTTCCACTCTTAGTACAGTGATATGGATGCATAAAAAAGAAAATCATCAGCCCCAGAAAAATGTCTGAATTCGCCACCGCACTGAGTGCTTTTCACATTTTATCAAGATCAATATGGAACTCCGACAGTTTTAACATCATTTAGTGGATTGTTTGTAAAATATCGCCAGCAGTGCCAAACTGAACCCAAATTCGAGAGAGAAAAAAAATTATCTTTTTTTCTTGCCAAATTTGTCGCCAAGCTGGCGGGAAAAACTTGGTAACCAAAAGCTGGGAAATATATAGCCAAAAGGTCGCCAAATCATTTCATCCCATCATTGACGTGGAAAATATTTTTGCGCAAATTCAATGCTTGGGTACAGTTTTTTTATGACGTCACGTTGGATTCTCATATACAGTGAACTCTCACTTATTTGCCTGCCCTATGGTCCAACAGAAAAAGGCGCATAAGTGAGAGAGACGTATAAGTGAACAAGCCTATTTAAAGGACTAAAACTCAACACAGGTTCTAATGAGAGAGTGAATAAGAATGTTTCTATAGAAAAGGGACATATTACAACAGTTTGACAATGACTGTAACGTAACTGTAATGATTAAGAGAAAACAAAAGTTGTAGTATACCTAATTACAAACTGTTCCCTTTAAAACGATGCATAATAGATAATTTTCCCTCTCCGAACTCTAGTTCATGCGGAAAAAATGCCTTCCATGAGCAGTAAAGGCGAAAGATTAAAGAGGACAGTAAAGAAAAACGCTTATTTTTTAAAGGAAATAAATAAATTTTCATACATTTTAGGGAAAATTCGGCGCATAAGTGAAATATTTATCTTTAGAGCGACGCATAAACGAACGATACTATCATCATTTTGCTACGGAATGTGCTGGGACCATTCAAAATCGTCGTATAAGTGAAAAAGGCGCATAAATGAGGCGGTGTATAAGTGAGAGTTCACTGCATTTTCTTTAAAAAATAAGCATTTTTTTTCCCTTTTCTCTTTACTTTGTCGCCTTTATTGCTCACGAAAGACATTTTTACTTCCTTTTACGTAGTAAAGGAAGTATTGTGATCACGAAAAAAATTTCACTCAAATTTCGGTCTAAATTTTGACTTTGCTCACCCCTGAATGAATGTCGCGTAGTTTTTTCGACCTGTCAGCACGTGCATATGTACCTAACAACATACAAACAGCCGAAAAATCAATTTCGACCACCCCCGAGTAAATTACGACGAGTTTTCTCGTGACGTCTGTATGTACGTATGTGCGGATGTATGTGCGTATGTGGCTCGCATAACTCAAAAACTATATGCCGTAGAATCTTCTAGCTTGGTATGTAGGCTCTGAGGGGGGTCTAGTTGTGCACCTCCCCTTGTGATTGCATTCAAATGTTCCCAAAGGGGTCTTTTACCCCTTTTTTGGGGTAAATCAATGTTAATTTCAATACAGACTCAAGTGATATGAATTGGCGCCACCACTTGGCGACATGTCGCCTAGCTTTTGGTCGCCAAGTGTTTGACGCCAACTTGGCGACATATCGCCAAGTTGGCGACAAATTTGGCGAAAAAATTATTTTTTAAATTTGGGTTCAACTTGGCGCTATTTGCGATATTTTGCGAAAAATTCACTAAATGATATTAAAATCAGCAATATTTAGAAAAATAACCATTGTAAAATATTTTTTGCATTGTTTCGTGGTAGATTAGGGGATTAAATATTTGAATTGTTACCTTACTCACTCCAAGCACTTTTTTTAACACTTAAGGCAACTACTTGTTGGTTGTACTGGTCATCTCTGTCAAAGCTCCCAAAATTGTTATTTAGTAAGGTCTTGAATTGCCATAAGGTCCTTAAATGCAGCCTTATGTACAGGGAATTCATGAAAGAAATCAGGGGTTTTAAAAACATATTGACTTAACGGGATGAGTTAAGTTTAGGCCAGTTAATTGTGAAGAAATCCATGGGCTCATGAAATTTCATATTCACTATACCACACTGCGAGGTTTCTTGACAAAACATCATGACGTCAGCGTGACGTTAGCCTATGAAAAACGAGCTAGATAAAACGTCACAGCCTACTTGGCGAATGAGAGGAGATCGCTCACTGCTTTTGAGCTCTTATTGGCTCCGCCCGTAGTGACGTTTAGTGTCAACTTAATTTGCTGTCTAGTATAGCTAATTTTCAATTGAAACACTTGGATAACTACTTGTGTGTCAAATAGACTTTCGGACATGTCGACCAGGGTTATGATAAGAGGTTACGTTTGGATGTGTACCGAGCCACAAACTGGATACTCACAAAAGACAACTAAATGGTAATAATCTCAATATGTTTCAAGGTTCGATCGCCGTCTTAGTCAGCCACCTCAACCACGCTACTAACTGGCGCGTGCAACCCACCTGTGGCGGGTTGGTGCACCCCGCCTTCGGCGGTTTACTTCGCTATTTCAGAAACGAACGACATAATGATTCCTTTTACCTCAAAGAGTAGAGGGTGAAAACAACCCCTTTATTCCCCCATGAGGGCCCTGTTGGTAGATAATCGTAATACATACAATCGGGTGTAAGATTAAGAAGTTCTGAACTAACAAGAGCCAATCTATAGCGCATAGACCGTATGCGGCCCACCGAGTTCTTCAAGTGTAATATGAAATCATTGAAAAAGAAAAATCATACAAAAGTTAAATGTAGCTCTGAATTTAAGCAAAATACACACAAAAGAGCAATTTAATCTTAAAAAAAAGAAAAAAAAATCTGGTGTGGACCCCACACTACTTTCTTTTACGTTTAAATTTCGTAATAGATGCCTCAAGTGTTATAACAGTGCCACAGAGTGCGTAAGAAAATAATTCAAATATTTGCGCCCCTAGTTTGTCTCTAATCAATGGAAAAAAAAAAAAAAAGTTTTGTAATGATTCATTCAACAGTTTTAACATCATTCAGTGGATTTCTTGTAAAATGTCGCCAACAATGCCAAACTGAACCCAAATTCAAAAAAAAAAAGAAATCAATTTTTTTTGCCAGATTTGTTGTCAAGCTGGCGGGAGAAACTTGGCGACGTTACGAGAAAACGCGTCGTAATGAACTCGGGGATGGTCGAAATGGATATTTCGACTGTTTATATGGTAATAGATACAAATGCACGTACTGACGAGTCGATAAAACTACTTAACATTGATTCGAGGGTGAGCAAAGAAACGAAATTTAGACCGAAATTTGAGTAAAAAATTTTTCGCTATTGCAATACTCCTTTTTCTGCGTGAAAAGATGTACAATGTTTATGAAGAAAATGGAAACAACTATAGTGAATTCTCACTTATGCGCCGGCTTCAGGGACCAACAGAAAAAGGCGCATAAGTGAGAGAGACGCATAAGTGAGCAAACCTATTTAAAAGTCTAAGGCAGGGATTTAAGTGAAACACGGACGATCGCAACTCACCATTGCAATCGCAAATTCTCAAATTTGGATAAGTTGCAATCGCAATAAATACTAATTGCACTGACGTCACTACGGGTGGAGCCAATAAGAGCTCACAGGCGGTCAGCGATCTCCTCTTATTCGCTAAGTAGGCTGTGACGCTTTATCTAGCTCGTTCTTCATAGGCACACGTCACGCTGACGTCACGATGTTTTTATCAAGAAACGTTCTAATGTAATTCATTTCCAGGAGCGATTGCAATATGCGATCGCCTGTTTCACTTGAATCCCTGCCTAAAATACAACATAAGTTCTAATGAGAGTACGAATAAGAATGTTTCTATAGAAAATGGTCATATTACTACGGTTTGGCAACTAATGTGAGCAAAAGAGATCAAAAATCGTAGCATACCCAATCACAAACTAGTCCTTTTAAAACGACCCATAATAGATAATTGTCCCGCTCCGAACTCTAGTTCATGTGGAAAAAATGCCTTCCGTGAGCAAAGAAAGCGAAAGGTTAAGGAGGAAAGTGAAGAAACATGCTCATTTTTCAAGAAAATAAATTAAACTATTTAAATTTTTCGAAAAATTCGGCGCATAAGTGAAATATTTATCTTTAGAGGGACGCATAAACGAGAGAAATTATCATTATTTTACTATAGAATGTGCCGGGACCATTTAAAATCGTCGTGTAAGTGAAAAAGACGCATAAAGGAGGCGGTGTATAAGTGAGGTTCACTGTGAATTGAGAGTCAAAAAAATTGTCTCAGAAGGTAAATTAATGAATAAACATTTTTACAAACCTTCCACTCGACATGTAAGAAATCACCCATTTCTCATTTGTTCACCTGGAAACCAACTTCGCTGAAATCCTGTTTTTTTTTCACAGTGACATCCACAGACAACGGTGATGCCTACGCAATTGTTTAGAAACTAGCGTCATTCTCAGCTCATCATCTACAGTGGAAACGCGGTAACACGAAACCCCACTGGACTTGTATCGAATTAAGCAGCTGTCCACTTACCCTGAGGTTCCGTAAGTTTATACAAATGTGACGATCAACAGCAGGCTCTGGTCCTAGTCAAATTATAGACCCCAATGAAGATCAATGGCCCTCTTAAAACTATCTACTCCATTGCTCCTTACCGCCTCTTGCCGGTAAACTATTCCGAGTTCCCACTACTCTGCTAAAATAGTAATTTTTCCGAATTTCCAGGTTAGCCTGAGATTTAAACATCTTATAACAATGACCCCTCGTCCTGCTTTCCGTGCAGAAATTTAACCCCATAACATCTTTCATTTTGATTAATTTAAACAACTGAATCATGTCCCTTCTGATTCTCCTTTGCTCAAGACTATATACATATTGAGCGTTCTAAGTTAAGGGTTAAGAAGGCGTTGGTTGAGCCCGCTGGTAAAACTACCTGACGCATCAACAACCGCTGTTTCGATTCCCAAAAACACCATTCCCCTAATGGAACGAAAACTGCCGATCGTCCCTTCGAGGTCACCGAGTGCTTCAATTAAAACCGAACCGAATCGATGTCAGCCGCCAGAATTAAAATAATTCCAAGAAGAAGAATCCCCGAAAGAGACTCTCCCGTAATTGGGGCAGGCAAAAGCGAAATCGCAAACGGAGATAAAAACGGTATTAGTCCATAAAAACCACCACGCACCAACGACCAACAATGAAGAGAGAGAGAGGGAGCAATGACTCCATCTACCTAAGCAGATGGAAGAAAAAAAAATGCTCACGGTGAGAGCAATCGAGCGAAGATCGCATTTTTTTTTACGATGCTGTTATTACTTCACTATCATTTGTGAAAGCACCGTTGCATGCTAAGCATTCCCCAAGATCTCGGACACAAGGTATGGGAAATATGGACTCCAAAATTCTTTGCACGACTCTTGGCGTGTTCCAGATGACGGTTTACACCGTTTTTCGCGGGAAAATATATGTTCTAAATTTTTTTTACTGGTGGATTTCGTTATGAAGGTGGAAAAACACAATCGAGGATTTTGTAAGCCGAGATTGAAAGTGAATGCAGGTTTGTAGATCTGCATATCATGGGATGAATAATATACAAATAGGTGTCAACAACTCAGCTGGTTTGAAGGAAATTTAAATTAAGTCTTTTTTTATGGAGACTTTTGGAGAATGACAAAGCTAGATATGTCTTGCTTAAAGCAGATATGTACTGAAGCTAGACACGCTAAATTGTTCAGCAATTCTAATACGTTAAACAACTAGATTTACGAATTTACTATAGCAGGGATTTTTTTTTCGTGTGGAATTCGGCATGAAGGAGGAAAGAAACAATTGAGGATTTTGTAATACGAGATTGAAAGTTTATGTAGGTTTTGAAGCTGCAAGTCGGGCGATGAATACTGCAAATAGGTGTCAACAGTTCAGGTGTTTCGGGAGAAATTCAAATTGGTACTTTTTGACGACTTTTGGAGAATATGAGGACTTGCATTGCTAAAGCTGGAAAAGTTAAATTGTCAAGCTGTTGCTCCAGTTTTGAAATCCTGAAGTGTTGAACTACTAGACATACAAATTTGCGTAGCTGGATGAATTTCCTTTCATGTCGATTTTGCCATCAAGGTGAAGAGACACAATCGAGGATTTTGTAACATGAGATTGAAAGTTGATGCAGTTTGGATCTCCATATGTGTGGGTGAACACTGCAAATAGGTGACAACAATTCGGCAGTTTCGAGGAAAAATTCACATTAGCATTTTTTAGGACCGTTGGAGAATATGAAAACTTGCAGTGCAAAAGATAGATATGTTATCTAGTTCAGTTGTTGCTTCATTCTTTCAAGCCTAATATTCTGAACAACTACATACGTGAACATTGCTGGTGCAGGATTTTGTGTGCAAACACAGATTGGCCGATCATGTACCACAAATAACCAATGGAGCTCACGCTGGTTGACTTACAAGGCCAAATCTTTCGGTGGGAACATTTTCATCCTTGTCATCATGGTTTGAGTACATGAAATCCATGAGAGCTTGCTAGTGGTCTTATAGTGGCTGGTCAAAATCATTTCCTGTCAGTCGTTGGTGTAATTGGACCTGAGAACTAAGTCCATCCATTTAAAAACAGTCCGCACCATTATGGATACACCTTGTCAAAGAAGACAGATCCAGATGGCGTGGTCCCAGGTTGAATCCTGGCTTGGGAATGTTGATGTACTTTCTACCTAATGTCCTTGTCTTTTCTTTGCGTGAATGTGTAGTTGTGCTGTGAAAAGGGTCCCTGTCGCATGTGTGTGTACTGTGGAAGTCGGACTTCACACAAAAATGCGGTACAGCTGGAAGAGTGAAGCAGCGCATCCCAAAATTGCCAGCCTGACTGGAACAAGACAACAACAACAACAACCATTATGGATCCAACATTATGGCACAGTACCTGGTGGACAACAAGGGTCCTTGGTTTCTACCGCCCTGGGCGGCATGGTCTTTACTACCATACACTGCATTTACATTTTGCAAATTTCCAGAAAAATATTGAAATAATAGCAATCCAGAAAACCATCATATAAATACTGTTCACCGGAAATCTTCAAAATTTAACTGTATTTTATAGAACGAGAGTCCATATTTTTCAAAAATTCATGCAACAGAACAAGAACCTAACACATTTGCAGCCATGACAGGCAGTTTTGGGCAACAATCGTTTTTTTTTTCCTCAAAATAGAATAGCCCTACAGCTAATATTTTGCTGCACTACTCTAACGAATGCATTTGTCATATGTCCTATATTAATTTCTGTGGTTATTTTATTCAGTATTGCTTATCTGTTAACATTGAAAATTTTACACTCGCGTTCCTGGTCTCAGTCGTCAAGTGGATATTGTCAGCAACTTCGTAGTCCATGGTGGAAGGTTATGACTGAATGAGGTATTTTTCGACACTGACGATCTCAGAATGTTGAATTCTTTAACACTTTGAAGCAGAAATGGGACACCGGAGTCCCACAAAACGAAACATCAATTTCCCATGAATAGTTTACTTTTTATGCAGAAAGGGACACCGTTGTCCTATACTGTACTCCATAACCAGAAAATTATTAAAATGCTAAATATATATGATTTTCCCCTTATTTTGACATAAATTAATACAGAATATGTAAGAATGAAGGCTTTCACGGCCGGAGTAAATACTAGTTAAGAATTCCGGGCTGTTGTGCCGTGGTCTGAACGGCTTTAATCCATACGTTTCGATCGCAACTGCGGCGGTCATCTTCAGTGGGTGGAATTTACATGGGGAAAAACCTTCATAACACCTACTGAAGATGACCGCTGCAGCTGCGATCGAAACGTATGGATTAAAGCCATTCAGACCACGGCACAACAGCTCGGAATTCTTAACTAGTAATACAGAATAATTTACAAAGTATTCGAACAAAATTCTGCTGATAAAAATTCTGCGTCAGATGGTTAACATTTTCCAGCATGTATCGCTCCATTCACCTTGCTCGTTCTGTCAATCCGTGTTCGAAACCCGCTAACTCCTGTCGTGCTACCGTAATCACATCAGCCACTTTTTCTAAACAAATCACTTGGATACAAATTAAAGCCCTACCAATGCATTTGTAGTAGGCGACACTTAACATCATGAGTATATTTACACCTCGCTATCCCACGACTTTCGCCACTCTAGTGTACACGCTGTTGTTTTTACAGTATAATACTGGCTACTGAGGTTCTAATTTTAAACTGTAAAATGCTCCGTAATAAAATGTGAAGTTAGCAGTTTTACAGTTTATTACTGTAAAATTAGCAATTTTAGAGTTTATTGCCGTAAAGTCTATCTGCATTATACTATAAAAACAGCAGTATAGTACTGGCAGCAGGGGTTCCAATTTAAAAGTATAAAATGCACAGTAATAAACTGTAAAACGAGCAATTTTACAGATTCTTACTATAAAACTAGCAACTTTACAGTTTATTGCTAAAAAAAATTTAGCTGTATCCGGTAAAAACTAGCTGTCGTGGCCGTCACGAAACTTTCTTCTATATCTATCTTATGAATTCCAGTTACAAAATAAAATACGTACTCGCCCGAATAATTGGAAACAGCTCCAATTTCCCAATTATCGTAATAACCCTGCAAATGCAGAATCAATGAGCGAAATTGGAAATCATTGCAAACGCCTTGTTTAGATTAATTGCAAACATTTTATTTGTTAGTAAAAAGAAATTAGCAGCAGTTAAAAATTTCAAATCATTGAAAGTTTTCAACTGTTTTGATAATTAAATAGCGTGACAGCGATTTTTTAATGAATTGATTTTTCGCATTGTTGACTAAGCGCAAAAATCACCCCAACCTCCCCCTGGGGCGATTGGAGCCAAAATTTAATCGATGCTTGCTTCCTTATTGGGTTAGTGTTATTCCAAATTTCATTTAAATCTCAGCAATATTTCTCGAGATACAGTAGGTGCAATGACAAAATAAGCACTTTTGATTGCTCCACCCCCCCCCCCTTTGAGATATTGACACACAAATTGAATCAGCGATTGTACTCAATAGGGTCTACCTATGGACCAATTTTCGTTTGATTCCGCCTGTTACTTCCTGAGATATAGCAATCATCCCCGCGCAGAACACGTGCGATTTCTCCACCCCCCTTCAAGATACTGACACACAAATTGAGTCAGCCCCTGTACTCTATAGGGTCTACCTATGGACCAATTTTCGTTTGATTCCGCTTGTTACTTCCTGAGATATAGCAATCACCCCCGCGCAGAACACGTGCGATTGCTCCACCCCCTTGGAGGAATTCGCTAAACAAAGTCAGGTGCACCAGTTCACATGGTGGTACATATGTGAAAAAAATTTTGTTCGATTTCATGCAGTAGTTTTTGCTCTAGCGCGGCCACAAAAACTGGTCACACACATACAGACTCACACACATACAGACTCACACACAGACAGACACACAGACAGACATTTTCCAAAAATGGTAGAAATGGACTCAGCGCACCTCAAAACGTGCAAATCCGTGAAAATTCGACATTCGAAAATTTTCACGAAACCAATACTTTCTTCTATATAATAGATATACACTGGCGGAAAATAAAATCCCATCACCAAGAAAGACTTCCTCTAGACAAACGAAATTTGGTAGACGTGTTTATACAACTGAAAGATGACATCGATTGAAATTTCGCGCTCCGCGCATTAGTGTGGCGCCGCTGGCGTCATTTAAAACATGCAAATAAGGCTTGTTTGAAAAGTGTATTGCAAAGCTCGTGAGTGTTATTTTTCCGTGAAATTTGAAGCATTGCGTTCATGTTAGCCAGGAATACCTTTAAGAAGACGAAGAAGCCATTATGAACAGCTCACCGAGTTTAAACGAGGTCTTACAATTTCGCACCGAGAAGGGGGATTTTCATATCGCGATATTGCAGAAAGACTTGGTGGGAATATTTCCACCGTGCATGATTATTGGAAGCTATGGTCAAGGGATGGTACTACGTCAAGAAGATCGAGTTCTGAGCTGCCACGTGGCACGACTGAGAAGGAAGATCGCCAAATCCTGCGTACGGCTGTGGCGCATCATACTGCATCTGCGGCTGACATTCGAGCTGCAGTTGGTACCGTCGTGACCCAAAGAACGGTAAGAAATCGCTTACATCAAGGACAGCTCCGAGTCAGGTAGCCTGTAACCGGTATTCCATTGACTACAAACCCTTGCCGTTTGCGACGGCAGTGGTGTCAAGACAGAGCTCACTGGAGGTCGGAGTGGAGATCTGTTGTAATTTCTGATGAAAACAGATTCTGCCTAGTTGCCAGTGATGGTCGTATGTTAGTCAGAAGGAGGCCAGGGGACCGCCTGCATCCAAGCTGTCTGTGGCCTAGACACACTGGACCTACACCTGGAGTCATGGTCTTGGGAGAAATTTCCTATCACAGCAGGAGCACTCTTGTGGTTATCCCAAACACACTGACTGCAAATTTCTCATCAGGCTGGTAATTAAACCTATAGTACAGCCCTTCATGTGTAGCATTCAAGGGGGAGTTTTTCAACAGGATAATGCTCGCCCTCACACCGCTGCTGTAACACAATGTGCTCTACAGAGTGTTAACATGTTACCATGACCTGCAAGATCACCAGATCTGTCTCCAATTCATCACATATGTGATATCATTGGACGGTAACTCCAGTATCATCCACAGTCAGCAATGACTGTCCTAGTATTGACCCAAAAAGTGCAACAAGCATGCCACTTCATACCACAAATTGACATTCGGTACCTGTATGACACAATGCATGCACGCTTGCAGGCTTGCCTTCAAAATTCTGGAGGTTACACCCGCTATTAAATTAACATAATTTCACATTTGCACTGCATTTCCTTGAGCTTAAATTAGCTCGTGATCTTGTACTTTTAATCAATTAAACATGTTAACTAGACAAGTGCATTAGCCAAATTTCATTACTCTACAGTAATTTTTTCTTGGTGTTGGGATTTTTTTTTCCGCCAGTGTAGAAGAAAGTAAAAACGGTATAATACTAGCAGCAGAGGTACCAGTTTAAAACTAAAATGAACAGTAATAAAGTAAAACGAGCTATTTTACAGATTCTTACTATAAAACTAGCAATTTTACAGTTTAGCACTGTAAAGTTAGCAATTTAGCAATTTGCTGCTGTAAAATTAGCCATTTTTAGTTTATTACTCTAAATTAGCTGTATTATACTGTAAAAACAACATTCATTTTTACAGTGTATTACATGTAATGGATAATATGTTCCGACTACTGCTTTTTTTTACGAAGTGGACCAGTACAACAAATCAAGAGGATGCATGAAAATACTGTTTTTAAAAGTAGAATGCCGTTGCTTACACCTTTCCAAGCAGGAAAAGATGTTTGTTACAGTGTTTATCAGCTGTTTATCCAATTCTTCAAAGATAAAAAGCCCTTTTTACATCAAGATTCATTCCGAAACTGATGAAATAACCTGCCTAAAAGAAAGAAACAGCGTCACTCCGGGAGTGACAACAGAAGTGAAAACTTTAAAAATTCGTTTGTATTTTTTTAATCGTCAGTGGTTTTCTTCCCATCTAAAAAGATGTCAACATCCATGTATAAAAGTAAAATGGGACAACGTTTAAAAAAGTACAAAAGCTTACATTCAAAAAGAGTTAAAAAAACTTTTTTTTCATAAAAAATAATTTTTTAACTCTTTTTAAATGTATACATTTGCACTTTTTTAAACGTTGTCCCATTTTGCTGATTTCACAGCACAAAGCTTTCGACTGCTGTTTCACAAAATCATATGTATGTACGTAAATACTCAAAAATAGTACATGCTTATACACATGGTAATGAACGGTGTCGCGAGTTCAATTTGTTTTTTTTTTATTTATTTAAAAAAAAATAGCCAACTCGCCTAAAGAAGTTTTCACTACAAAAGTCCGTACCCAACCTGTACCAAGCAAAGTGGAGAAAAGAAAGGGACAAGGAAAATGAAAGAAAAGGAGAGAGAGAGAGAAAATCGCAGCTGATACTGTCCAACCTCGAAAGGAGCGCCTAGCACCGTTGAACGGTTCTATTTCAAAAAAAAGGTGATTAAGGCAGGGATTCAAGTGAAACAGCACTGCGATCGCTTCGAATTGCAATCGCTACTGGAAGTGAATTACATTATCATCAACTTAAAATTAGGCATGAACGTCACCTACCGGCGTGGAGCCCATATCAGTTCACCAAGACACTGGGCATAAACGATCCCATGCTTCCTTATTATTCGCTATAAGTAGGCTGTGACATGCATTTTTAGTCTCAGCACGTTTTTACACTAAAGAACAAAATAACAAGTTACGCTTAAGTACATTCACGTTTATGATTAAAATTTAATTTTAAGCAAAACGTTCATAATGTAGATTTATTAACATCTATTACAGCTAAAAAACTGATTTTGCAGTGAATTTCAAACACTATGACATTTTTCAATGCATTTCTGTCAGTCTCTGATAAATTGCACGTCCTTTTTTGGCCTCAGGCAAGTGACCCATGGTGCTTTGTCAAAAATGCAATTCGGGAAAATAAACACATAATACATTATTTTGATAGAAACTAGAAGAATAAAAGCGCAAATGCATTAAAAACAAATGTATTAACAAAATAATTAAACAGAAATGCATGGGCACAATACCCAAGGAACCCACGAGGGTCAAATAAACGAACCCAACGAAAAACAAAACTAACAAATTCTCCTCACATTCCTTATCTCTCTCATCACCATCAACCCTACATTGAAAAAATCAGTAGAGACCATAGGCATGCGCAAAAGCTTCGGAGGTCGCCGGAAAAAAAATATTAGACACTCTATATTTTTTAACAATCCATAGTGGATTGTTAAATTAAGACCATTGTCAAATTAAGAGCAAAGGAAGTAACCTTCTACTGTCAGTGTTCTGGACACCCAATCAAGTGAAATCCTTCCCTTGTTATCAGAGTACATGTTCTTTAGTTGAGCTATTGTTTGCAAAACACAAGGCATCACAGGAGGGTCCAGGAACAGAACTACACTGAAGTGACAAAAGTCATGGGATACCTCTTAATATCGTGTCGGCCCTCCTTTTGCCCGGCGAAGTGCAACACCTCGACGTGGCATGGACTCAACAAGTCGTTGGAAGTCTTCTGCAGGAATATTGAGCCATGCTGTCTCGATAGACGTCCATAATTGTGAAAGCGTTGATGGGGCAGGATTTTGGGCACGAACAGACCTCTCTATGGTGTCCCATAAATGCTCAATGGGATTCATGTCGGGCGATCTAGGTGGCCAAATCATTCGTTGGAATTGTCCAGAATTTTCTTCAAACCAATTGCGAACAGTTGTGGCCCGGTGACATGGCGCATTGTCATCCATAAAAATCCCATCGTTGTTTGGGTACATGAAGTCCATGAATGGCTGCAAGTGATCTCCAAGTAGCTGCACATAAGCATTTCCAGTCAATGTTCGGTCCAGTCGCACTAGAGGACCAAGTCCATGCCATGAAAAAACAGCCCACACCATTACGGAGAATAACCCACACCAGCTTGAACAGTGCCTTGCTGACAGTTTGGGTCCATGGCTTCGTGGGCTCTGCGCCACACTCGAACCCTACCATCGGCTCTTACCAGCTGAAATCGTGACTCATCGGACCAGGCCACGGTTTTCCATTCATCTAGGGACCAACCGATATGCTCACGTGCCCACGAGAGTCGCTGCAAGCGATGTCGTTCTGTCAGTAAAGGCACTCGAGTCGGTCTTCTGCTGGAATAGCCCAAGAAATCCAAATTTCTCCGCACAGTTCTAGCAGACACGTCAATTGTACGTCCCACATTGATTTCTACGGTGATTTGACGCAGTGTTGCTTGTCTGTTAGAATTTACGACTCTTTGCAGACGTCGCCGGTCTCGATCTTTAAGTGCAGGCGGTCGACCACTGCGCTGTCCATGGTGGGATGTTATGCCTGAAATTTCATACTCTCGGCACACTCTTGACACAGTGGATCTGGGAATGTTGAATTCTCTAACGATTTCCGAAATGGCATGACCCATGCGTCTAGCTCCAACTAACATTCCGCGTTCAAAGTCTGTTAATTTCACGTCGTGCGGTCATCATCACGTTAAAACCTCTTCACATGAATAACTTGAACAGAAATGAAAGCTCTGTAAAAGCACTGCGCATTTATACCTGTTCTATGCGATGCTACTACCATCTGAAAATTTGCATATTGCTATCCCATGACTTTTGTCACTTCAGTGTATATTTCCTCTCTATATCTAAACGAAATCACAATAGAAATCCTTCATAATGTATCAGGAAATAGTAAGTAGTGTGGTTAATGCTATCCTTTCTGCCCTTTAAAAGAGTTTTGCGTCCATGGGAATAATATGTCCAGAGGGATTTTCCCTTTCCTTGTACTCGATAACCTTTACTTATCGTTGCATTCGGCTATTTCCTTCTATTTCCATTACTTTCCCTTATCTTCGTTTTCACTAAATGTTTTCCTTATTACATGCATTAGAATTCCTCTTCAATTGAAGGCTCTGGAGGATAGGAAGGGGCATGTTACATTTCTTGAAAATACAATCTGGACAATAGTAAGATATAGGACAATAGTAGTCCAAAAAATGAAATGTTGTTTTTATAGTATAATACTAGCAGCCGTTGATCCAGCACAGTATTTAACTGTAAAACTAATTATTTTACAGTTTATTACAGTAAAACTAGCAATTTTAAAATAAAATTAGCTGTATTAAACTGTAAAAACATCAGTACAGTCGACGCTCGTTATGACGATCGTCTCCGTCCTACAGAAAACGGTTTTTATAACGAGTGGTCGCTATAAGAGGTAGAACATAGAGTACATTGAGATTCAGTTGGGGTTTTCTCACCGGTCGTTATATTAGAATGGTCTTTATAACGTGTGGTCGTTATAACGAGTGTCGACTGTATTATACTGGCAGCAGAGGTTCCAGTTTAAAACTGTAAAATGCACTGTAATAAACTGAAACTAGCAATTTTAGTTTCTTACTGTAAACTAGCACTTTTACAGTTTAGTTCTGTAAAATTAGCAATTTTAGAGTTTATTACTGTAAAATTAGCTGTATCATACTCTGTGAAAACGCCTATTTTTTTAGTGTACATGCATTAGAATTATTTTTCAATTGAAGGGTTTGGAGGATATGAAGGGGCTATGTTACATTTCTTGAAAATACACTCTGGACAATGGTAAGCAATGGATGTAGGTAAACAAATAAAACTTGGTACTGTCGCTCCGACTTAATCATGTAACGGATAAACGAAGACCCCGCTAATACGAATAAAATAATACGGAACCTAATATTTCTCCATGCCATAGACGCGATGTTAAAGATCCCTGCTTAATCGAATAATATTTCTTGGAACCGACGGTATTCGTTTAAGCGGGGATACATCAAAACAGTACATCAACAGTACATCAGACAGTACATCAAAAAGTAAATGTCATTAGCAGTAGCATACTTAGACTTAGGTGCGCCCCCTCCCATCCCCTATTAAAATCTCAAATATATTTTACTGTTGTAGCTCATAGTGCTATTTTTCTGTATCATGCGCCCTCCAACCTCTTGCTCCCCCTTCCCCACGCCGCGAGGACGGGGTGCGCTATGTACGCCACTGGTTATTGGACAAACTTCATACGTTGACTTAACCCATTAAGGCCTGACTTTTTTTTTTCAAAGACATTTTGTATAATGGTTATAAACTGTGTTTAATGGACGGGAAAAATAATAAAAAAAATATTATGTAAAAAATAATTTTTTATTAAAGAGAGAAAAATCGTCCTTTAAAGGTTACGATAGACCCCAGAGGGCTCAGCTTTTTTTCTTGAGATTGTGAACGCGATGTCATTTTCGATAAAGACCATATTAAAACTGCTACAGAAAACACTTTACAATGGTTATGTATTGCAGTCTGTTCATAACTAATTGAAACAATACTGAGGTACTCATTGAACACTTATTTGGTTGAAATATTCATTTTGGGGAAATTCAGACCCTTTATTGGACCGTCCCTAAAAAGGGACGCTAGGTATTAATGGGTTAAAGACAAAACAAGAGTTCCAACAACACAACTGCAACAATAAAACTTTGAACTTTAGTTACTCCCATAATTGCTTTTTTTTACTTAACCCTTTCATCCCCCAAGCCCTTCAATTCTTATCTTAGATTTAAAAAAAAGAAAAGAAAAGAAAAAAAGTAGAGATCATAATGAACTAAGTCAATGCCAGAATTTATTTCTATGATATACAAGAATGCTCAAAGGGGGAGGAGTGGAGGGTTATGACGCATTGAAATTTTTTGATGGGGTTGATTTCTCAGGGTTTTTCGGTCTTATTTTTGAGAGGTCTCGTTTCTGGCAAGAGGCTAAATTTTATGGTGGTGCACCATAGCCTTTTGAGGGATGGGCACCTATACACGTTAGGGCAGAAAGGGAACTGGGAGGGGGTCTCCTGATATGTAGCAATTTAATATGGACAAACAGTTAATGGTATAGAATTGATATTTTGTTTCTTCGGACTTAAAAAAAAGATTTTTGCCGATTTTTAGTAGACAGAAAAAACCTGCGTGATTGGCCTTCAATATAGTCAGCAGAAAATCCACAATTTATATTCTTATAGTTTTCTCTAAATATTCTGCAGGTTTTTTGAAACATATTCCAAATATGCTTAAATGTTAAGCAGTTTATTTTTTTGCTAGATATCAATCATTGATTAGAAAAAAAAAATGTCTAAACATTATTCATCGCATTATTTAGCTACAAGCCGAAGCAATAAGTGTTATCCAAACGCTATAACGCCAATTGGAAATCATTAAAACAAGGCATTTTCCTGTGACTTAAAAATAAGGAAATTAATCAAACAAGCATGAATTAGATTAGAATGCATGATTAATCATTGATTAGAAAACATCTGAGCATCATTGATTATATTAATTAGTTTTACAAGCCGAGGCACCAAGTGGTATCCGAACATTCTAAATCCAATTGGAAATGATCTAAACAAGGTGGTTTCTTTCGATTTAAAAAAAGAAGAAAGGCAATTGAGCATGCAAGAATTAACTTAATACACTTTATCAATCAGAGATTAGGAAATGTCATTATACTACTGATTCTATACATTAGTAACAAGCCGAAGCAGTAGGTGTTATCCACATTGTTTGATTAAGATATCAGGGAGCCCGAGGCTAAATACTTTTTTTGGGTCCTCTTATAGTCAAATTTTTAAATGTTAGTCATTTGTTAAAACAAATTACACCATAATTAAAGAAATTTAAGTGATTTGGGAGCCCCTGAATAGTGGTGGTGGGGGGGGGGGGCCACAGCCTAGCTGGCCTATTTAGTAATAAGATCCTGGTAATCCAAACATTTTAAATCAAATTGAAAATCCTCCGAACAAGGTGTTTTTAAGGATTTAAAAACAAGAAAGACAATTAAACGTGCAGGAATCAGATTAGTATACATTAAAAATCAATGGCTAGAAAATGTCACTATATTATTGATTACATTAAATAGTTACAAGCCGAAGCAGCAGCTGTTATTTAAACGTTATGAATCGAACTTGGAAATAAATCTAAACAAGCTGTTTTCGTATGGTTTAAAATTGAGGAAGAGAATGAAACATGCAGGAATTAACTTAATACACTCTATCAATCAGAGATTAGAAAATGTCACTATAATACTGATCAAATTAATTAGTTAGAAGCAGAGGTCACAAATATTAGCCAAATATTCTAAATTCTAATTAAAAAGCATCGGAACAAGCTGTTTTAGTATGGTTTAAAACTGATGAAGGGCATATGAGACATGCAGGAATTAACTTAATACACTCTGTCAATCAGAGATTAGAAAATGTCACTACATTATTGGCTACATTAATTAGTTACAAGCCGAAGCAACAAGTGTTATCCAAACATTCTAAATTCCAATTAAAAAGCATCCAAATAAAGTGATTCCTCATTTTTTAAAAATGCAGAAATTAGATTAGTATACTTGATCAATCACCGATTAGACACGATCCAATTAACCGAAGCAACAAGTGTTATCCAAATAATTTAAATCCAATTGGAAACTATCTAAACAAGGTGTTTTGTTATGATTTAAGGATTAGAAATGTCAATAAACATGCAGTTTATCAATCATTGATTAGAAAAAACTGTCACTACACTAATCTATTACAAGCAGAAACAGCAAGTGTTTATCTAAACATTCTAAATCCAACTGGAAATCATCCAAACAAGGTGTTTTGTTGTGATTTAAAAATCTGAAATGTCATTAACCCATTTATGCCTGACATTTTTTTCCCCAAAGATATTTTGTATACTGGTTACAAACAGTGTTTAATGGACAGGAAAAATAATAAAAAAAATATTATGTAAAAAATAATTATTTTATTAAGGAAAGAAAAATCGTCCCTTAAAAGTTACGATAGACCCCAGAGGGTACATACTTTTTTTACTAAAATTTTTTTCTGCCTACGACATAATATTTAAAAAGACATTTTATAAGAAGAAATAAAATCAGCAATTAACATAAACTGGGAAGCTGGGAATAACTTTGAAAACTGAGCTTTTTTTCTTGAGATTGTGAACGATGTCATTTTTGATAAAGATCATATTAAAACTGCTACAGAACACACTTTACAATGGTTATGTGCTGCAATCTGTTAATAACGAATTGAAACAATACTAAGGTACTCATTGAACACTATTATTTGGTTGAAATGTTCATTTTGGGGAAATTCAGACCCTTTCTTGAACCGTCCCTAAAAAGGGACGCTAGGCATTAATGAGTTAAACATGCAGTTTATCCATTACTGTTTAGAGAAAAGTGTTCGACATTATTGGTTACAATCAACTACCAGACGAAGCAACAAGTGTTATCCAACTAAGAAATCGTCTAAACAAGCTTTTTCTCATGGTTCAAAATTGAGGAAAGGCAGACATGCAGAAATTAACTTAAAACACTCTATCGATCGGAGATTAGAAAATGTACTGTATGATATTACTGATTTCATTAAATAGATACAAGCAAAAACAGCAAGTGTTATTCAAGCATTCTAAATTGTAATTAAAAAGCATTCAAATAAGGCGTTTCCTCATGATTTAAAAAATGCAGAAATTAGAATTGTATGCAAAATCAATCACTGATTAGAAACGATCCATTCAGCCGAAGCAACAAGTGTTATCAAAACATTTTAAATCCAACTGGAAATCATCCGAACAAGGAGTTTTGTTGTGATTTAAGAATAAGAAAGGTCATTAAATATACAGTTTATTAATTACCGATTAGAAAGTCACTACATTAATCAATTACAAGCAGAAACAACAAGTCTTATCCAACCATTCTAAATCCAACTGGAAATCATCCAAACAGGGTTGTGATTTAAAAATGAGAAAGGTCATTAAACATGTAGTTTATCAATTATTAATTAGAAAGTGTCACTACATTAATCAATTACAAGCATAAACAACAAGTCTTATCTAACCATTCTAAATCCAACTGGAAATCATCTAAACAAGGTTGTGATTTAAAAATGAAAAAAGGTCATTAAACCTGCAGTTTATCAATTACTAACTAGAAAGTGTCACTACAATCATTAATTACAAGCAGAAACGACAAGTGTTATCTAACTTTGAAATCGTCTAAACAAGTTGCTTTCTCATGGTTTAAAATTGAAGAAAGGCATGAGACATGCAGAAATTAACTTTATACACTCTATCAATCGGAGATTAGAAAATGTCACTAGATTGTTGATTTCATAAAACAGCAAGTGTAACCCAAACATTCTAAATTCTAATTAAAGGCATCAAACATGGTGTTTTCTCATATTTTAAAAGATGCAGAAATTAGATACATGATCAATCACAGATTAGAAAGTGTCACGACATTAATCAATTACAAACAGAAACATCGAGTCTTATCCAAACACTCTAAATCCAATTGGAAATCAACTAAACAAGGCGTTCTGTTGTGATTTAAGAATTAGAAAGGTCATTAAACATGTAGTTTATTAATTACTGTTTAGAAAAAAGTGTCACTACATTATTGGTTACAATCAATTACAAGCCGAAGCAACAAGTGTTATCCTAACATTCTAAATCCCAACTGGTAATCATCTAAACAGGGTGTTTTGTTGTAATTCAAAATTGAGAGAGATAATTTAATGTAATTTATCAATTGCTGATTAGAAAGTGTCACTACGTTAATCAATTACAAGCAGAAACATCGAGTCTTATCCAACCATTCTAAATCCAAAAAGCAACAGGTGTGTGTTTTCGTTCCTTACCTTGGCAGTGATGTTCTCGATGTTCTGTGGCTCGTGGACAGGATCGTCTGCAGCAGAATGCACAACACTCCCCTCTGCCCGCGAAATCGCTTTATACCTCCCTCCCCCACCAATGGCGGCCCGCGACCCACATCGGCCGATATAGGCCAAATCTTCTCTGGGCTCTTCGATCTCTCTCTCTTTCTGTGTGCGGAGTTCGGGAAAAAGTATTTTCGCGCCGCGCAGAAAAGATCGTCTGCCTGCCGGGGACACTCTCTCGGTTCGAGAACATTGAACTTCATCGTCCCTCCACCCCCCGCTCTCTCCCCGCGCGCGCGCGAGCGGCCTTGAAGAAACGATTCCTGTAAAGACGGCTCCATGCGAAGGCCACTTTTGCGTTCCATATTCGAATATGGCAGGGGATAAGACCACATGTTAGGAATTAACTTTTTTTTTCTTTTTATATTCTTTCATAAAATTAATATCGTTTGATTTTATGAGCAATTTCTTCAAAGCATTTTACACTCATGCAATACACCGCCAAGACTCGTTCTTTCTTTAAATTTTTTTTTAAGGAAAATAATGTCAATTGCGATAAAATTAAAAAAAAAATTCTTTCGATTTTGCAATAAATTGGGCATACTCTTGTTGTTACTGTCTCATACCAGCCAAGTTGGCAATTTTGGGGTGCACTGCTTCCCTTTTCCAACTGTACCGTTATTTGGTGTGAAGTCCGACTTCCACCGTACATACATATGCCTCAGGGACCCGTTTATAGGGTGGGCAAACATCCACAGCACAGCAACACATTCACACACAAAGAAAGGACAAAGACAGGAGAAAGAAAGTACATCCATGCCCGAGCCGGGACTCGAACCCGGGACCACACCATCTGGGTCTGGCATCTTCGACCACTAGACAAGGTGGTCGATGGGCATACTCTTTAACGTTCAAAAAAACAACCCAATATTTTCGTACCTTTCACCATTTTTTCTTTTTATATCATTTTTATATTATTTTAATTTACACACACTCTTTCACACACACACACACACACACATCAAAATATCCATAAAAATTAGGAATGAATTCGTAAATTTCCCAGTACTGGAGCCGGCCACCTTTGTCCAGTGGAGCCGGTAGTAAAATCTGACCCGGAAGGGGAGATCCGGGGTTCGAATACCGGCTCGGACAAAGATGTACTTTCTCTCCCGTGTTTTTCCTTTCTTTGCGTGAATGTGTTGTTGTGCGGCAGATGGTTGTACACCCTATAAACAGTCCTTATGGCATGTGTGTACTATGGAAGTCGGACTTCACTCCAAATGGTGGTGCAGTTTTTTTTTTTTTTCCAGGAGCCATCAGCTTCAACATACATGAGGACTGCGTACTATGCGCTTTGCCTCTTGACAAACACAGGCCAGCTTTACGACACAGAGAGGATGAAATAACATCCATGGGCAAGGCGGGATTCGAACCCGCGACCACTTGCTACGAGGAGAGTACTCTACCTCTAGGCCCACGTGGCCCCTCGCGGTGCAGTTGTAAGAGTGAACAGGGCACCCCCAAATGGATAGCTTAGCTCGCACAAGACAACAACAACAACAACCAGCACTGGAGCACCAATAAGAAACAATTATATCCCGAGTCGTGATCAATTCTGTGTGAAAGGAGAGTTTTTCCTGAAAAAAATACTGGAATGCCGTTCCGGCACCAAATCATCATTGATATATCTTATATCATTAAAAACTGCTTGTATCTATCTATGTATTACAGTGTAAATTCTTCTGAACGCCATTGGCCTGACCATCGAACCAGGTATCGATGGCGTCGTAATTTTCATACTTCATATTTGGCTAGTTTACCAAGTTGCACGACTTTAATCATCAGAAAAAATAATTGATACGTTAACTCTCAAGCACGTTTTTAAGTATCACAGCAAATCAAACTTGGAAGTGTGCCAAAGCCTCCCTTTGCTTCTTCCGTTCGAAATTCTCACCGCTTATACTTTTTCCCTTTCTTGCTATCCCTCTCTCTATCTAACCCTCTCTCTTTCGTCAATTTGTCAACACGGAAGAAACTTGTGGACGGAAATGTCAAGCACAGAAAACGAATAATTCGATTGGCTTCAGTAATTTTTTGATACTGGGGAGAAAGCCGATCTTATAAATGGCGCGCGGGACGCCTCTTTTAAGATCGCATGGATCGGTTCAAGAGGTTGCCGCTCTGAAAATGAATGTACAGCTCATTGATGAATGCTTGCGGCAAAAGGGGCAAAACCCCCGAAGTACATTGCTGGGAATAGAATGGTTCCAGAGGTGTTTATGCTGAAAACCCGAAGAGCACCTCTGTAAGCAGAGTACTTTGGGTATTTTTTCATATCTTGGGGTATATTGTTAAGTTATAAAAAAAACTATGCAGCTGGGTTCAAAACTATTTTCATATATATACAAAAGGGATAATCTAATGCTGTGACGTCACCGACAGTGCGCACCCAATAATCTGCATGAAAGGTCAGGCACACGACAACTTGAGCAAGAATAATTTAGGAATGCAAGCACAATAGCAACGCACTGCATGCGAACGAGACTATACTAGACAGCAACTAAACTTGACACTGAACGTCACTACGGGCAGAGCCAATAAGAGCTCACAAGCAGTCAGAGATCTCCCCTAATTCGCCAAGTACGCTGTGACGTTTTATCTAGCTCGTTTTTTATAGGCTAACGTCACGCTGACGTCACGATGTTTTTATCAGAAAACCTTGCAGTGTAGTATAAAACCAGGTTAAAAAAAAAAAAAAAGGCAAAAGCTAATCAGCGATGGTTGAACAATATCGAGCGCAAAACATCGATAGAAATCACAGAAAACTTTTTCTGACCTAATTTATACTGCAACTACTGATTGAAGTTGTAATTTTTTAAGAAGTATAAGTATCACATATTTTCACGCATATTTTTTGATGAAATACAGCTAACTCTTACTTATGCGCCGGCCCAAGGGACCAACCGAAAAAGGCCCATAAGTGAGAGAGACGCATAAGTGAACAAGCCTATTTAAAAGTTTAAATTGCAACATTAATTTCTAATAAGAGCATGAATAAGAATGTTTCTACCAGAAAATGGTCATATTACTACGGTTTAGCAACTACTGTAACCTAACTACAATGATAAGGAGAAAACAAAAATGGTAGCATACCTAGTCCCAGACTGGTCCTTTTAAAGCGATCCATAATAAATAATTGACCCTCTCATAACTGTAGTTTATAAGGAGAAAATGACTTCCGTGAGCAATAAAAGCAAAAGATTGAAGAGAAAAGTGCGGAAACGTGCTCATTTTTTGAGAAATAAATTAAATTGTTTACATTTTTCGAAAAATTCGGTGCATAAGTGAAATATTTATCTTTAGAGCGACGCATAAACGAATGAAATTATTATTATTTTATTATGAAATGTGCCAGAATGACTGAAAATCGACGTGTAAGTGAAAAACACGCAAAAATGAGGCGGTGTATCAGTAAGAGTTCACTGAATAAAACATCGACATCGAAAAAACATCGAACCTAAATTTTTGATGTTCGAAAAACATTGACCATGAAACAGCGATGATAGTGCTGCAACATCGATGTCGATGTTTTGAAAATATCGATTATTTTAACATCGATGCTTCATGGTCGATATTTTTCAAACATCGATGTTTCGGGTTCGATATTTTTTTCGATGTCAATGTTTTATATTTCAGCAAAAAACGTGCGTAAAAATGTACATTTTTTTAAATCAAAACATTTATGTAATATCGTTATCGGAAATTGCAGAATTAATCTTACTGGAAAAAGTTTTCCATGAGTGTGATCGATGCTTTGCGCTCGATATTCTTTAAGCTTTGCTGATTTGTTTTCACTTTTGTTTTCTTATGTCGGATGTTTTGTGTTTCTGCAAAAAAAGTTTCATAAAAATTTGCCACTAGAAAGATTCAACGTTAATCAGTAGTTGCAGTATCTATCTTACTGGAAAAAATTCAAACCAAACATTTAAAATAAAATTAAAAAAAAGTTACTTTGTTAATCAGTTGTTGTCATCAGGGCTGCGGACTCGGAGTCGGAGTCGAAGAGATTGAGTCGGACTGATTTTGGACCAAAGGAGTAGGAGTGGGAGTCGCTGAAAAACATGTCGACTGTGACTAAGACTCCGACCACCTCCGATTTGGATGAAATTTTATGGAGGCGAAAACATATCTTTGAAACTAACATATACAAATTTTCGGCGTCCAATATCCAAATCTTAAGCATCTAGGATCATTAAAAAGGGCTTCTAAAAGGCGAGGTCTGCTTTGTGAAACGAATTGCTATATTTGGGCTTATGCAAGTGAATAAAAAACATTTGCAGCAAAAATGCAATGTGTTAAAATAAAGTCTGGCCATTTAACAAGAAAAGGATTAGTTTTGTACGGAGTCAAATGACAAGAGCGGCACTTGTCTTTTACTCTGGAGAAAAGGGACTTTTGGGGAGGTCACAGTGACCTCCGAGAATTGAGGTAAATGTGGTGAAATTACCTGCGAGAATTCTTGAGAAAATTGAACTTTTTGAGAGGTCACAATGACCTCCCATGACCTCCAACTGGGATACCCCAGCTTGCTACCCCCCCCCCTTAAAGTGAGTCCTGGCTACGACTATGAATAAAAATGAAACTTTCAAAAATGTACTTAATATTTCAACCTTAGTTTAGGGTTTTTCCCTCTTTACATTTAGGTAAAAAAATAAATAATAATAAAAAAAAAAAGCAGGAGTCGGGAGTCGGAGTCGGTAGTTTTAAAATCCCGGAATCGGATCCGGAGTCGACCATTTTTCCTCTGGCTCCACAGCCCTGGATGTCATATGTCATATCTATCTCAATTGGAAAAGTTTTCTGTAATTACCATCGATGTCTTGCAGTCGATTTGTTTTTCAGAGACAAAGGAAAAGTGAACCGATTGAGAGACATAACGAGGCTCGATGTAACGAATAAAAACTGTACATTCCAATTTGTACGTAATATATGTAAAAAATGATCAATAACTTTCGGTCGATGTATCAATAAATCAATATTTTAATTTCTAACATCAATGTTTTGTCATCGAAGTCGCAGCCCTAACCGACAGTAATAACATCGATGTTTTAACGAAAACATCGATATTTCCTAAATACTATAAGTCTTAAATGCTATCCACCACTATACGTGTTTTCATATGATCACCAAAATGGCGACTGGTAAAAGTTCATCTTGCCTACTCTACTGGGGTGAAATGGTTGTTGAGAGGGTAGCTCCAGGGGTCGTTCAGGAGAGTTGTTGAACTTATTATAGAAGCCCCAGAGAAAGAGAAATGGAAAACATTTTTTCTGTGCTCTTTTGCATTAAAAAACAATTGCACATCTGTTTTCAGCGCATCAGCAAAAGCGTTTTATGACCTTTGACGAAGTTATACACAATGGAAGAGATTCCAATTTAATGGGATATTTCTGGAAGGTATTATCCATCTGGGCACACCATTAAACTGAAAGGAAAATTCTCGATTCATTTATTATTTGTTTATTTTTTATTTATTATTTATTTATTTATTTGAAGAGATTACAAAAAACGATCTAGCGATTTGATTTTACAACTAGTCAAACGATTTGTTCTATTTTCTGAGCTATCCCACAGAAGTTTTATGGTTGCTCTTTAAAATATTGGTGTAATGTTTTTGACAAAATCGAAAAGCTTTGTTGTAATTTTTAGCTTTTTGAACTTTTAGGGCCATGCTCCACATCGACGTAAAGCAGAAAAGATAGGCAGAAGCGTAAAATGGATTCAATGGTGTTCCTATGGAAAGTACCCGGATTTTCGGTTTCTGCCTTCAGTTTCGGTCGCGTTTTACGCTGATGTGGAGCATGACCCTTAGAGAAAAACTTAAGTATGCCCAGAAATGATAGAAGAAACAATTTATTGCAGGGATTTGTTATGATGCTGTAGTTATATTAGTATTAACAAATAGTTTATATCGATGTAAATATAGTTGTATGATATTTAAGTATAATGCAAACGTATAAACTGCTCCTTCAGTGTGTTTAACCCCTCTTTTAAAAATAAATTAGTAGATCAGCGCTAAAATGAGATCAAATGTCTTTCAATTCATTACCTAACAAAAAAAAAAAAAACAGAAAACAATATACAAACTACAAACTTCATGGTGTTATTTAACCTTTCTTCAGACATATCTTAGCAAAATCATCAATGATCAATACCTGTTTATGACTTTTTATGCACATACTAACGTCATAGACCCAAGGGAAAAAAGTTTTCTCCAGAACTAAAAGAGCCTATTTTATCGTATAACAACATCGATTTTGTAACGTGAGATCAATATTTTATGAAATAGCTGAGGTGGCAATTATGTCAATTACATACATTTTTTAGCATTTAAAACATATTTCAAGCAACAAAATATACATATCTTATGCAAAAGGAAAGGATGATACAGTGGACTTCCGTTAATTGAATCATCCGCTTCAATGAAGTAAGATGTTTTACGTTATTTCTGTCCTCATAGAAACTTTACTTGATAAACACAACTTTTATCTGTAACTATAGTTACACCGCGAAGAGATGGCGGGTCGGCCGGAAGCGGAAACGGACCATTTCATTTAAAAATAGGTTGAATTAGCGAGAATGTACGACTTCACTACTTACCCGTTCTAGCCGATCCAACCTATTTCAAAATGAAGTGGTCCGTTTCCGCTTCCGGCCGATCCGCCATCTCTTCGCGGTATAACTATAGCAACAAATCTTGGAAATCAAAAATTATGTTTATCAAATAAAATTTCTGTCATGTTCTAGCTCTTACTCAAAAAAATTGTCTGTTTATCAAAATCGTATAGTTCATGAATAACACGCCCAAAAAATTAAAACAATAATATCAGAACAGAAATAATGAAAAACATCTGACGGAAACCATGTAAACACTGCAGATTTTTAGTTCTTTGCCATTGCTATCCCAGCCTATGTTTTGGCGTTGTGAAAGAATAGTTTCAGAGATGGAAAATATATTTTTTTCTAGAAATTTTAAGGGGAGAGTGTTTTGCGACAATCAAGGTCAAAAGTCACGGTGAATGACCTTGAAACTTCAGCCTGTTGTAAGAAAGTCAATGCTATGTATCAATTGAAAGCTCCATTCTTAAGCTATACGATGGTTTTGAAATTTTTATTCTACGATAATTAGAAGAGAGCTTACAGTCATTTGCAAGCAACCGCGGTTTTTTTTTTTTTTTGAGTACCACGGTGCCAGCCTAAGTTTTGGTTTTGTGGAAGTATAGTGTTGGAGGCTATGAAATACATTTTTTTCAAGAAATTCTAAGGGGACTTGTTTTGAGATAATCAAGGTCAAAAGGTATAGTAACTGACCTGGAAACTTAAAACTGTCGTGAGAGAGTCATGTTATATTTCAATAGAAAGTTCTATTTTTTAGCTTTACAATTGTTTTTTTAATTTTTATTCTACTGTAATTAGAAGCGAAGTTACAGTCATTTTTGCGCGTAACCACTTTCCTTTTTTTTTCGTACCTTTTGCTATTTTTTATAGCCCTGTATTTCGTACAATTTTTAAAATTAAAATCTAAAAATTGGCAGGATTACAAATCTTGTCATTTGTACTCCTCACAAGAAAGTTTGTTAAAATCGGAAATGGGGAGGTCAAGAAGGTCATTAATTTGGCATGGAATTACACAAAGTTATTACGAACAAACCTTTAAAACGTTTTTCGCGGTTTTTGAAGTAAAAACATACTTGAAAATTTAAAACAAAAGCACCAAAAGAAAGAGAAACAAATATTTGCGTCTTATATAGTGTGCTTGGAACTTCCACGTGAAATAGAACTCGAATTATAACGTCTTTTAGCAAATGCGGCACAGCCTTAAATCTACAGGATTGGAAACCGACGTCATAGTTGGCCAACGAGGAAAGAAAACTCAATGATTTAACCCATTAATGCCTGACATTTTTCTTCCAAAGATATTTTGTATACTAGTTATAAATAGTGTTTAATGGACAGGAAAAATAACTAAAAAATTACTATGTAAAACAAAAAATATTGAAACAAGAAAAATCGTTTTTAAAAGGTGACGCTACCCAGGTAGCACAAAAAACGTTTAAACGTTTTATAAACGTTTTTAATCGGTTGTCACAACGTTAATAACCATTTTACAACCTTTATTCAACGAAGTGTGTTACTTGGGTGGCACCAGAATGTACATACTTTTTTTGTTATTCTTTTTTCTTCCTACCATATAATATTTACAAAGACATTTTATAAGAAGAAATAAAAGCAGCAATTAACATAACCTGGGAAGCTGGGAATAATTTTAAAACTTAGCTTTTTGTTCTTGAGATTTCAAATGATGTAATTCTTGGTAAATATCCTAATAAAACGGCTACAGACCACACTTTGCAATGGTAATGTGCTGAAATCTGTTAATAGTGAATTGAAACAATACCAAAGTAAAAATTGAGCACTATTATTTGGTTGAAATGTGTATTTTTGAAAAATTCAGACACACTTTTTGGACCGTCCCTAAAAAGGGACGCTAGGAATTAATGGTTTAAAATGTTTACCTGTTTCCAGTTACTCTATTCGTTAACAATTAACATACTTGTCATTGATTTTAGTACAAGGATTTTCTCTTTATTCTACTTTTGCGACAAGCAAATTTTACTAGCAAGTATTGCCGGCCACCTTGTCTAGTGGTCAGAGTAGTCTGCCATGGAATGGTGTGGCCCCGGGTTCGAGTCCCGGCTTGGGTATGGATATGCTTTCTTTCTCCTGTCCTTGTCCTTTCTTTGTGTGTGAATGTGTTGTTGTGTGAAAGGTTGCCTACCCTATAAACGGGTCCCTATGGCATGCGTGTACTGTGGAAGTCGGACTTCACACCAAATAACGGTATAGTTGGAAAAGTGAAGCACCCCAAATTGCCGGCCTGGCTGGCACACGACAAAAAAAAAACTAGCAAGGACTATTTTTCCTTTTCCGTGTTTCCCATGTCCCCTCGAAAACAATTAAATCTATTTAAATTTAAAATGCTTTCTGACCAGTGAAGTTCGTTTTAATATGATGGCGGCGATCCGGCTGTTGGTGGTTTAAATTTTAAATTTAATCTCAGTTCTTGTTACTCATTAGAAATTCATATACAGAACCATATTTCGTGACTTTTCGCAAGCTTCATTTTGTGGAACTAATCAACTTTTCTCTTTCAACAAGGGAGCAGATACATCTAAGTGAATCTTGACTGTCTCCAGCGACAGGTATATCTGGCATTTCGGGGCCAGGAGAAGGAAGAAACGAGACCGTATTATGCAGCCCGACGAAGCGTTTGACACCACATCAACACAAAACCCGCGATTCTCACGTTTCCATTCGCCTCAAGTGTTACTCAGATGGTCTCCCCAAAAGAATTTCGCCATCAAAATCAGTCGTCTTTGATGGAGCAAGAGAGAGCTATGCCAATTGGCTAATCTTATAACCTGTTGACTAAACATAACTACGAGATAATTCGTAGCATTTCATTTTAGCTGACAGAATCGACCTAGAGTGAGCTCGTAGATGATAGAAATTTGCCGTCTTCGTATGGATTTGTATTTGTGTGCAGTACCAAGGGCGTATTTAAGGGGGGGGCCGAGGGGGCCCGGGCCCCCCCCGAAATCGAGAAAGATTTTTTCAAAAGTAGGTGTTCGGGTCGTGTTTGCTCAAAAAAAAATCCTTAAGGAAAAAGCCCACTCTCTATTAATATTGTTTTCAAAAAGGTGTATTAAGAGAGGGTCCCTAGAGGGTCTTTCCCTCCAATACCCCCCCCGGCAGAAAAAGAATTCGGAATTTTTTTTTTTTAATAAAGGTAGTTATTATTATTCGGTTTAAGTTTGCTCTTAAATTATTCACATACTTTTAGCTTGAAATACATAAATAAATAAATGATTATTGCTAATAATAATTCGTTAGATGGTACCAGACAGTGGTGCAACCCAAGAGGGCAAGGGAGCCCTTGCGCTTTACTCAAGAGAAAAAAGAACGTGTCTTGGGAAAATGAAGATATTTCAATTAGAAAACGCATAGAAAAAATCCTAATCATTTGGAATAGAAATCTTTAAATGAAAAATATTCAACACACGTAGATTATTAGTCAGCAAATTACGTTTCTCTCCTTCTCATTCCCCCTTTTTTTCTAGTCAGTCAGGAAATAAGAGTCTTTAAAATGATGCTACACTCAATAAATTTAAAATAAAGTGTAATCATTCCTCTCCGGCAAGAAATTTAAAATTAAGTGTAAGTATTCCTCCCAGCAAGAAATTTAAAATAAAGTGCAATCATTTTCGGTTTTAGTTTTTTCAAATAATTTCCAAGCTTTCAGCTGAACCAAAAAAAAAAAAAAAAAAAAAATCGAAAAGAGGTAGAAGTCCAAAGCCGGCCGAGCTAGAAGGGGCACAGAATTTTCAATTTCTTTACCAATGGTGAAATTAAAGAATAGAGTGCCTTCTCAGTGGAGGGTTTAGGGTAGGAAGTCGAAGCCCGTGTACCCGCCAAGCATGTTTTCAAAGAAGGCTCATGATCCCCCTTAAGGAGTCCAAAGAGATCGTAAAATTTCGCTTTTACAACGTGTAATTTAATTGCAGTTTCAAGACTTCGATATCCAAAAATTTTCTGAGGAGAGTTCTTTTCCCGCTTCTTCTTCAATACCTTGGTCAAACATTGCCTCAAATGGCATTTTAGAGATTTAAAATTCAAATAGTTAACGGCAGTTGATATCCCCTTTACTTTTCTATAGTGTTTAGCTCTAAAATGTTTTTGTTTCTTTTTCTTTCACGTGTGGCTCTCGTTTTTAGAGTGATCTTCGTGGAATTCTTGGATGATATGTTTTTGCTCTTGGGGGTAATGGGCACCTCTGTTAAAAGTAAAATATTGAACCTTCAGTTTCAAAAAATAGAGCTTAAAATTGTATTCTTGAAACTTCAATGCCGCATAATTTCGGGGCAAAGCGCCCGAATCCTGCTTCTTCTCCTGGCGGTAATAAAGATAACCTAAATAAAAATGTTTTTAAAACATTAATTTCGAAACATTTCAGGAGAGAGTCCTTGCTAACGTTACTACCAAAGATGGTCTAAAGTAAAGATGGCTTAAGGTTTCAATTTTGAAAATTTTCGGAGGAAGATCCCTAACCACTTTTTGTTTCTTAAAACGTCTCCAAAGAGAACGCGAAATTGCGCATCTATGTATCGAAAATCTTTCAGGTGAGGGTCTTTGAACTTTTACTTCCCAAAGCTAACTTAAATAAGACTTCAGTTCAAAAAAAAAAAAAAAACTCATCTTCTTTTCTGTTACTCTATCATGAAGAAATATATCCTGAGTTGTGCTTCAGTGTCAAAATATTTCAGGAGCGATGCCCCGAGTCTTCTCAATTCCTTTAAAGTCACTAAAGATAGCCCGAAATTGTGTGTTTAGAATTGAAGTTTCAGTAAGTTTCCCAGAGGAGTCTTGATTCTCCAACGTCATCAAAGATAGCATGAATAATTTCAATTTTGAAAAAAGTTTTGGAGGGAATTTAAAATTCGTAATTTTCGATCTATTCCAAAAATTACAATATTTTAATTCAGTTTGAAAATTTCTACCTGTTACCTGTCTTACAGTAATAGCGAAAAAAAAAAAGAAAGTTGGGGGGGGGGGGCTAAGCTTGATTATATGGGCCCCTCCGACCTCCGAAATAAAAACCTATATACGCCACTGTGCAGTACACTGACATGGTCACAAAAAAATCCTCCAAATGAATCGATATCTCTTTGGGTAAGGCCGCAATGGTGTGCGGCCTCCAGGTGGTGTGGCCTGGGTAACGCTAAATCCCCAACACTTGCGGATGTCTGGCCAGAATCTGTATCTAGACAGCGCTTCTTGTGTGGGTAAATTAAGCGAGCAATGGGCACCACCGAGCCAGATCTGTTAGGCTCCACGGCGTCTAGAGTCGTAAGGGGTTGGAGAGGTAAGGAACTTTTAAGGCCCCGAAAAGCCTCCCTAGCAGCATAATCTCATCGGCCGATGATCGGCCATTCATCGAAGCCCAATGAAATTCTCATCGGCCGAGGATCGGATTCAATGAGTTCTCATCGGGAATTGCTCTAATATTGCTCATCGGCCAAACAGAATCCGAGCAGCAAAATCCGACGAGTTTTGCTCGAAATACGATGAGATTTGGAGCAATTTACGAGCAGTGCAGCCCCGTGCCGATGAATTTAGGATCAGCTTTGGATGCTCGGCTTATTTTCATCGGGAAAGTCGATCGGAAGGATATCGCTTTCCGATGAAAAGTAGCTCATCGAAAACCGTGCTCGGATACTGATCGGAACGATGTCATCGTGCGTAACGGGATCAGTTTACGAGGAGTTCGATGATCGGCCGAGCAAAATCCGATGAGTTGATGCTACTTGGGCTACGGGTAGTGCGATTCGGGGGGGGGGGTTCCTGTTGCGTCCCTCTTGGGCTACTCGACTTGAGATTTGCTCGGCTCCTGGTCTAGATCAAAAAGAACACAGCACTTCTCAGGGCCCATCCAACCGGTTTTACTCCGAGTTGTGGTCTGTACGGGGACCCAGGGGTGCCCACAGGGAGGATTATGGCGCAAATTGGCCATACAAATTTTTTTGGGTGGGGGGGGGGGATTTTTTTAAAATAATTTATATATTTAATTAAATTATTTATTAATTTATTTTTTTAATTTAAATTATTTACTTTTTTTTGAATAAAAATTATTCATTAATTAATATTTTTAATTTAAATTAGTTCTTTAATTTCTTTATTATTATCTTTTATTTATTTATTTATTTATTTTGTGTGTGTGAGTGTGCTTGGAATGTCTGGAAGAGAAAAAAAGCGATTCAATTCAACGCATAATTAATACTTTAAAAAAAATAAATAAACAAATAACAGTTATAATTTAAAAAAAATGATAAATATTTAAAAATAAATAAATAAATAATATTTAAAAAAAATAAAACGAGGGGTAGAAATAAAAAATAAAAAGCGCAAGAGGGTTGTGAAAAATTTTGGGGGGGAATTTGCGCCATTGAACTTGGTGGGGGGGGGGGGGGATGGGCACCCCTGCGGGGACCTTAAAGTGAAAAGTGAAAAGTACACTGACATGAAACCCTTATGCCTTTGCGGTATTCAGAAGTACCATTTACATTAATTTAGTATCATGAATTCTCAATGACTGGTATCCTGCTGGTACTCGAAAGTACCATTTCTTGTACTTTGTCGAAAGGTACTTGTGATCGGAAAAGGTTTTCTTAGGGGTCCTAAGTGTAGGAGGCCTTAGACTCTAAGTGATTGTCAACATTTTTATACTCTGTATGTATGTTATTTGATGTATTTTCAACTTAAAAAATGTTCATAAAAATTGATTGCCAAATTTATATGGGGCATCAGGGGTGCCCATTCCCCCAAGCTCAGTGGCGCGAATTCCCCCCCAAAAGTTTTCAAAACCCTATTGTGCTTTTTGTTTTTATCTCTCTTTTTTACATCATTTATTTATGTTTTAAATATTATTTATTTTTTTAAACATTATTTATTTATTTCTTTAAATATTAGTACTTGTCGGCCGATCCCAGCTCGGTTAAAAAAAAAGAGGTCTGTAAAATCGTGTTTTTTTCTGAAGTTCGAGGTACTTATTTAGATTTACTTGAGAAACATTTTTAAGATCTTGGTTGCAATTACGCATTTAAAACAGCCGTAATTTATTTTAAAAAACACAACCTTATTTGGACAAGACATCATCATCACAACCTTATTTAAACGATGCGCACCATAAAATCACACTTTAATAACTTTACTCTGCATCCATTCTCATCAACCCCTCCCGCGCCTTCGGCGCATAATGGAAAGAATAATAACTTTAATTTGACCTAAGGACTCTATATAGACCTTAAGGACTCTGCGGCTCTAATTAATACACTTTTATTAGTTTCAAATATGGGTATGTTTGTATGTAACTCTGCCTCTGTGGCTCCAATTAATACGCTTTTATTAGTTTCAAATGTGGGTATGTTTTTTTGTAACTCTGAATAAAAGATAAAATTCACGTTCTTTGCAAGTATAAAAGTAATATATTTAATACTATTATTAATACTAAAGGCTAAACTATATAACATGCTGATGTATTTTAGTGCTTCAGTTGTTTGTATTAGAGTCGCTATATAGACAGGCCGACGCATCAAGCTTAAGTTTCACCACTTTGGATCCAACTCATTTACTTTTACTTTCATTTTTCATTGTTGCGGAGCTAGCGTTACCAAAGCAAAGTTTCGAGACATTGCCAAGCTTTGTTAAATTCACGTGAAAAGTTACTAAAAAGCGATAACTCGCCAGAAAAAACAACCCTCAAACACGCGCTGGATCCAAAGTGGTCAAATTTAATCTTGATGCGTCGGCTCGTCTATATAGGGGCCTTAGTTTGTATGTAACTCTGAATAAAAGATAAAATTCACGTTCTTTGCTATTATTACTAAGGCCCCTTTATAGACGAGCCGACGCATAAAGATTAAGTTTCACCACTTTGGATCCAGCTCGTGTTATGTCTTCTCTGGTGGTTGATGAATGGTTGTCTTTTCTGGCAAGTTATCGCGTTTTAGCAAATTTTCAATGTGAACAATTATTAGCGGCACGTGAATTTGGCATAGCTTGGCACTGTCTGAAAATTTTCCCTGGTAACCCTAATGAAAAAGTGAAAGTAAAAGTAATGAATTGGATCCAAAGTGGTCGAACTTAAGCTTGATGCGTCGGCCTGTATATATAGCGGCTCTAATTATTACTAAAGGCTGAACTATATTTACGTTTTGATGCATTATAAATGCGTGTAACCTGAGAGGATATTCAATAGTTTTGAAACTTCTTTTTAGTTTAATTTAGTCTAAAAGCGTATTTTTTCAGTTTTATTTAGGACTAGCAAAAATACCCGGCGTTGCCTGGGTCAGTAATAATATTGAGAAACAATTTATATACTCACCTTTGTTTCTTTTTTCCTGAACTGAAGGAACTCAAAACTTGCCGCTTTGACGATTGTTAAAATGTCGCCAAATTTTTGAGTAAACTGTTTTGGGACACCTAGGATAATTTTGCTCCCCTCCTTACTTTATGAAAATACATTAAGTATTATTATGTCACTAATTTTTGTCAGAGAAATAGTCATCAAATGCTGATATACTATTGCGGACTATAAAATGACGTTAAAAGTTTTTGTCCTAATGATTTCGAAATTAATAGGAAACATTTAGCAATTATTTGTGCAAAAATGCAAATTAATGGTAATTTTAGTCTTGTTTAAGGGTTTTATTAATTTAGTATGTGGATTACTTTACTTTTTGACATACTTTTAAAAAGGTTTTTAATGCATACATATGGAATCGGAAAACAAAAGAAAAGAAAAAACTCAACTTTTCAAATATGGGAGTATTATATCGATGATTAAGATTTTGCCGCAGTCGATAAATATCAGACAATAATCGTTTTATTTTGGTTACGTCGTGTAAAAAGTAAAGTATTATTACGTAGTCTTTGGCACAAAAACTGGTGTCAGTTGAAAAAATCGCCGAGAATCTCAGTTACTAAAATCTTGCACCAAAGTTAGCAAAATTCCTGTTCAATCGGATACTAAGAAACTGCCCTATTATAAGTACCCCGAGAAAGTGACAAATCAACGCAAACAAATTTTAAAAATGCCGTTAAGTTGTATTTAAAACTCCATCAAATTGGAAAATAATGAACCTAATCTATTTATTAGTTGCCAATCTCTTCTAGCGGTTACGTTATCGATACTCTAAAACACATATTTACAAAACTCGAGAAAATAATTAACGTAGTGAACAATCTTCTAATAAAGGAATACAATTTATTCTACAAAATAATATTTGCACGTCTCAAAGCAACTTAAAACTAAGACTACAAAATGTTTTAAGTAAAAATCATGATAAGCTCATTAGAGAGCGGGCGCGCGAGCGTTTCCAATGTCTATGTAAAAGCCTGGATATTAAATATGAAGCTGAAAAAAAATTACATTTTGATTTGACTTGAGAAAAGCCTTGAACATTTAATGCGAAAAGCGGAAATGATACACGCAATTCTAGCTATCGACAGGGAGTTGAGATGATACACTAAATACTGAATTAGTTTGTTGAAAGCCTTCGCGGATTTATGCGAAAAATGTACCTTAAATTGGAATGAAAAAAGCGCTACCAATCGAACTTTTTCGAATATCGTTATAAATTATAGCCTATGTGCTATTCTGATGTATAAGCTACATTATGGTAAAAGTTTCATGAAAATCCGTTCAGTAGTTTTTGCGTGAAAGAGGAACAAACATCCAAACATCCAAACATCCATACATCCAAACATCCAAACTTTCGCATTTATAATAGTATTAAGATTATTTAATCGATTTCTTTAACATTTCAAAAACAATAACAATTCTAACGTTGCCAAAACTCGTTTGCCAAATATGATAAAAACTTAAATTTAAGCTGATGTGATTAAATATGAAAACCTTTGTTATAACAAAACGTGGTTGCTATGAAACAGTAACAATGAAAGTAATCATAAAGAAAATGGCGAAAGAAAAGCTTCTCAAACTTTTAATGAAGGCACAAAAAACGGTGGTTTTTGTGAAAACTCGCGTTTTTACAGAAAAAAAACGCTGACGTAAATAAACTCAAAAACCAAAACTTTATCTAAATACAAAATTTTATCAAAATCGTTAGAGCCGTTTTCGAGATCCGAAATATATATATACAAGAATTGCTCGTTTAGAGATATTAGATTTATTTCTTTTTTTAGATATTTTTTATTTATTTTTTAAATATTTTTATTTATTTTTAAAACATTTTTATTTATTTTTTTTAATATTTTTATTTATTTTTTTAAATATTTTTACTTATTTCTTGTAATTATAACTATTTTTTTTTGTATGTTATTAATTTTTTAAAAGTACTAATTATGCGCAGAATAGAATCGCTTTTTTCCCTTTCCAGACATTCCAAGCGCACACACACACATATACACAAAAAAAATACAAAAAAAAAAAAAAATTCACAAATAATTTAAATTAAAAAAATAAATTGATGAATAATTTACATTAAAACAAATCAGTAAATAATTTAATAAAAAAATAAATTAATAAATAATTTAAATAAATAATTAGTTAAAAAAAATCCCCCCCCCCAAAAAAAATTTTTTTGATCGCGCAACTCGCGCCATAATCCCCTGTGGGGCATAAAGGGCTAATATGGATATTTGGCTTTTTAGGAGGTACCAGTAACTCAAAACTGGATAATAGGTACTGTTTCTGGCCCACCTCACATGCTACGGCTTTTTCGTAGCTTGTCAATTAACGTGTTTGAAGTGTGACCCTCGTTTCTACTGGTTGGTTTTTAACCCTAGACGCAATAAGTTAAGGGAGTGCAAGTTTAACGTGCATGTGCAGGGGTGCCCATCCCCCCCCCAAGCTCAATGGCGCAAATTCCCCCCCAAAATTTTTCACAACCCTCTTATTAGCCCACTTTCCCGTTAAAAATAAAAGAAAGACGAAAAAAGTATTAAAAGTGGCTAAAAATATCGCCAAGTCAAAGAAATATCGCCAAGTTAAAAAAATATCGCCAAGTCCGAAAAAAGAATCGCCAAGTTAAACATATCGACAAGTCCGAAAAAAAAAAGCCAAAAAGAAATAAAAAGGTAAAATGAATATCAAAAAATTAAAAATTTGAAAGTAGGGTATTGAGATGGGGAATTTGTGTCGGTCGGTCTGTCGGTCGGTCGGTCTCTGTCCCCCTCCCCCCCTAATAACTTTTGAGTGAACATTCCGATTTTGACAAACTTTTTTTGTTGGAAAGATCTCGGCGAGTACAGTTCATTCCCATATTTGATTTCTCGATTTGACCAATTTTTGGTTCAACTTTGAACCGTTCAAACAACCTGTCCCTTTTGAGTGAACAATCCGATGTGAACAAACTTTTTTTTATTCGAAAGATCTTGTCGGGATCTTGACGGGATACTTCAATCCCGTATTTACATTTCCGATTTGAAAAGTTTTTCGTTCATCATTGAATCGCTCAAGCAAGCTGTCACGACTAATAACTTTTGAGTAAACAGTCCGATTTAAATAAACTTTTTTTTTCATTCGAAGGATCTTAGCAAGGATACTTCATTACCGTATTTAAATTTTCAATTTGAACATTTTTTCGTTCAACATTGAACCGTTCATGCAACTTTTCCAACTAATAACTTTTGAGTGCACCGTCCGAATGGAATACACTTTTTTTTGTTTGAAAGATCTTGGAGAGGCTCATTCCCATATTTCTCTTTTTGATTTCAACCATTTTTCTGTCAATATTGAACCGTTCAGAAAAAAAAAATTAACAATAGCGTCTACGGGGAGTTTAAGTTGAATGTTGATACTGAACTTAAAGTCGGATTTCCTTCAAACTAACTTTGTAAGAAAATGGCTTTGATAAATAATGTTTGTAAAGTACTTTTCTGAATAATCTTCTGTGAGGACTCTGATTCCGACTCCGACTCCGCAAACATGGCGGAAATGCAGGCTCAGAAAAAAAATGACTGACTGTGCAGACGATTTTTAGTTTATTTATTCATTTGTTTTACGAGGGCAATTCAGAAACTAACCTCCGGTTGATTGAAAAAAATACACCAAGTTAAGTAAAAATATTTTAATATATACATCTTACAACTACATCTTTGCACTATTTTTCGACATAGTCTCCATAACGATTGAGGCACTTATCGTATCTCTTCACAAGCTTTGAAATTCCTTCTGCGTAAAAATCATCCGCTTGTGCCTTGAGCCAGCCTGTGACCGCATCTTTGAGCTCTTCGTCGTCATCAAACCGCTGGGACCCGAGCCATTTCTTCATATGCATGAAGAGGTGATAATCGCTTGGCGCCAGATCTGGGCTGTAAGGTGGATGGTTGAAAACGTCCCACTTGAAGGACTCAAGAAGGGCTGTTGTTCTGCGAGCAGAGTGAGGACGGGCGTTATCGTGCAAAAAAAACGATACCGGAAGTCAGCATACCACGGCGATGAATAGCTGCTGCAGAGTATCCTTTGGCTGTAAAAACCTTATAACAGCACGCACTTCACATTTGGCGGGATTTTCTATTGCAGCACACATTTCAAACTGCCACAAAAACTAAACTAGCGCAGGTACGATGTTCACTCGACTACGGCTTGATGCCGACTGACCTGCTGAGCGTGTGAATGCACAGATGGCGCGCTACTCCCCCCACTACCCGCACTGTGACCAATCGGAGGTTAGTTTCTGAATTGCCCTCGTATTTTATTTATTATTGTTATTTCTTTTTTTTTTTTTTTGGCAGACGATTTTTTTTGTAACAAAAATTTTTCATTCACGAGGGCATTTTATTCTTTATTTATATTTAACAACTCGAGACATTTCTTTAACGGACGAGTTTTTTTTTTCTTTTTTTTTTTCTTTGTTTGATAAAATGTGTTTCGATGCTCTTTGTACTTTTATTTATTTATTTATTTAAAACGTTTGGAGATTTTTTCTACGGAAGAACTGTAACAGTTGCATTCTTTAAAAGGCGCGACAAAACTTTATTTATTCGTTTATTTACTTTTTACGTGTCTATTTCATCTGATGAGAGGGGTATATTTTGGTTTTAGAAATCAGCTTTAAGTGCTAAAAAGGTATGTTTGACATAATTTTTAGTCTCAGATAATCAAGAGAATAATGATCAGATGCTAGAATGCCGATGTCGATGCACGGGAAAGTAGGCTCATTTAGTTCTTGACAGAACTTCTTTTTATATCTATTTTTACCCCTCTTTTTTATTTTATTTATTTTTTTTAATTTTATTTATTTATTTTTTAAACATTATTTATTTATTTTTTTAAATTATAACTATTATTTTTTTTTATATATTAACTTTTAAAAAGTACTAATTATGCGCAGGATATAATCGCGTTTTTCCCCTTCCAGACATTCCAAGCACATACAACATATACAAAAAAAATAATAATAATAAAGAAATAATTTAAATTAAAAACTTAATTAATGAATAATTTAATTTAAAAAAATCAGAAAAAATTTGAATAAGTAAATAAAGAAGACTAAAAAAATCCCTCCCAAAAATTTTGATGGCGCAACTTGCGCCATAATCCCCCCCTGTGGGCACCCCTGTGCACAGTAATTAACTGTAAAATGAGCAATTTTACAGTTTATCACTGTAAAATTACTGTACAATTAGCTGTAATATACTGTAAACACATCTACTTTTTACAGTGTAAGGCGTCGGACTCGTAACCAGAGGGTTCCAGGCTCGAATCAAACCGAGCAAGGATCCACCGTCTTCATAAATGATGGCTGGGGTACGTTTCAAATGCTCGTGACCACAAAGTCCTAAGTGAATCGATACCTTTGGGGGTACTGGACCATTGGTTTGCTTGACTCCTTGCCCTTGCCTGGATTTAAAAAAAAAAAAAAAAACGCTCTTCAGGGAGCCCTATAACCAGTTACACCAAGAGTTGTAGTTGTGGTAGGTACGGGGGTCGGCTGAAGTGGAAAATATGAAAATCGTCGCCTACATATCGGAAGAAGAAATCATTACAGTAATCGTAATGACAATTCTGGAGCACACAATGGCATTCATTACCATGGTATTTTCTCTTTATCTGATGCTGATATCAGATAACGGGCCACGTGTACATAGTATTTCCATCGCGAGTATCTGGTATTGCTTTGAAATATAAATTAGTTGAAAAGACGTTAATACACTGAAGTGACAAAAGTCATGGGATACCTCTTAATATCGTGTCGGCCCTCCTTTTGCCCGGCGAAGTGCAACAACTCGACGTGGCATGGACTCAACAAGTCGTTGGAAGTCTTCTGCAGGAATATTGAGCCATGCTGTCTCGATAGACGTCCATAATTGTGAAAGCGTTGATGGGGCAGGATTTTGGGCACGAACAGACCTCTCGATGGTGTCCCATAAATGCTCAATGGGATTCATGTCGGGCGATCTAGGTAGCCAAATCATTCGTTGGAATTGTCCAGAATTTTCTTCAAACCAATTGCGAACAGTTGTGGCCCGGTGACATGGCGCATTGTCATCCATAAAAATCCCATCGTTGTTTGGGTACATGAAGTCCATGAATGGCTGCAAGTGATCTCCAAGTAGCTGCACATAAGCATTTCCAGTCAATGTTCGGTCCAGTCGCACTAGAGGACCAAGTCCATGCCATGAAAAAACAGCCCACACCATTACGGAGCCACCACCAGCTTGAACAGTGCCTTGCTGACAGTTTGGATCCATGGCTTCGTGGGGTCTGCGCCACACTCGAACCCTACCATCGGCTCTTACCAGCTGAAATCGTGACTCATCGGACCAGGCCACGGTTTTCCATTCATCTAGGGACCAACCGATATGCTCACGTGCCCACGAGAGTCGCTGCAAGCGATGTCGTTCTGTCAGTAAAGGCACTCGAGTCGGTCTTCTGCTGGAATAGCCCAAGAAATCCAAATTTCTCCGCACAGTTCTAGCAAACACGTCCATTGTACGTCCCACATTGATTTCTACGGTGATTTGACGCAGTGTTGCTTGTCTGTTAGAATTTACGACTCTTTGCAGACGTCGCCGGTCTCGATCTTTAAGTGCAGGCGGTCGACCACTGCGCTGTCCATGGTGGGATGTTATGCCTGAAATTTCATACTCTCGGCACACTCTTGACACAGTGGATCTGGGAATGTTGAATTCTCTAACGATTTCCGAAATGGCATGACCCATGCGTCTAGCTCCAACTAACATTCCGCGTTCAAAGTCTGTTAATTCACGTCGTGCGGTCATCATCACGTTAAAACCTCTTCACATGAATAACTTGAACAGAAATGAAAGCTCTGTAAAAGCACTGCGCATTTATACCTGTTCTATGCGATGCTACTGCCATCTGAAAATTTGCATATTGCTATCCCATGACTTTTGTCACTTCAGTGTATATAGGCCGTTAATCTCTATATATAAAGACGACGGGCTCTGTTTGTTTGTATGTATTTTTGTAACCGATGGCTAGAAGCCCCCACAGCATCTACGGACCTGAAACTTGTCGAAAGTACCCCCGTGAAATGCACTTCGAAAGCTGAATTCTAAATTTTGATTTTGTTGTTTTTAAATTAATTAACTAGTCTCATTTTTGGTGTATCCGGCATAATTGATGGGGGAAAGCTTTTCTTCACCCCCTAAAATTATACATTGCTGGAAAGGATATTTTTTTTCTGAAAAAGAAAAGTTTTCAGTACATTTCTCTCTGTTAATTAGAACAGAAGATATTAATTAATCAAGTTTAGTCTATTTTCAAGGCTGAGCTCTATATTCAAAACTGAAACACTAGATCCATTTTCCAGACAAACTGCTCTTTCTTCAGTGGTTAAAATTTGCGTATAAAGCCTTGAAAATTGACTAAATTTGAGTAATTAATATCTCCTGTTACTTAGCTTGATGTCTTTTCGGTTTATTTGGCGAATTGCATTAAACTTTAACAGCACTTTTAGTGGAATTTAAAAGGTGGTGGAGCACATTTGAATTAAAGAATATAATAATTTTACTTCAGAGGGTTGGAGTGAATTTAAATTTATTCATTTGACTTCCTTTACATTTATTGCACGGGCATCGCCGTGCGGGTACTGCTAGTTAAAATATAATAAAAACATCAACTACGGTTAATTAAATGCAATAAGCAATCGTGTTTACTCAAAAAATAAACAAATAAATAAATTTCACTTTTTACATCTTGAATTCCAATTCTGGTTTTCCCAATCACGAATTGTGACAGGTAATTGTGTGAGAGTTAATGAGTATGTGTGTGTGTATAAGTGTGTGAGTGTATATGTAGGCGTGTAGCTGCGTGTGCAGAACTTGAAAGCCACCACCCTGGACGAGCGAAGGCCCAGGACCAGAGGAGTAGTCCCCCACCTGCAAGGACGGGAGCAAATGTCCCATGCCAGAAGTCAGACGATGCCAACTGAGGTCAAATGAAAGAAATAAACAGTTCATTGATTGCTTGAAATACACTGGCAGAAAAAAAAAAATCCCAACACCGAGAAAAAAATACCGTAGCGCAATGAAATTTGGGTAATGCAATTGTCTAGTTAACATGTTTAATTGATTAAATGTACAAGATCATTGGCTAATTTAAGCTCAAGAAAATGACGTGCAAATGTGAAATTATGTTACTTTAATAGCCAGTGTAACCTTCAGAATTTTGAAGGCAAGCCTGCAAGCGTGCATGCATTGCGTCATACAGGTGCCGAATGTCATTTTTTGGTATGGAGTGCCACGCTTGTTGCACTTGTTGTGTCAATACTAGGACAGTCATTGCTGACTGTGGATTTTGCTGGATTTGCCGTCCAAAGATATCCCATACGTTATCAATTGGAGACAGATCTGGTGATCTTGCAGGTCATGGTAACATGTCAACACCCTGTAGAGCACATTGCGTTACACCAGCGGTGTGAGGGCGAGCGTTATCCTGTTGGGAAAACTCCCCTTTGAATGCTACTCATGAAGGGCTATACTTTAGGTTAAATTTCCAGACTGACGACAAATTTGCAGTCAGTGTGTTTGGGATAACCACAAAAGTGTTCCTGTTGTCATAGAAAAGCGCTCCCGAGACCATGACTCCAGGTGTAGGTCCCGTGGCCTAGGCTGCAGACAGCTTGGATGCAGGCAGTCCCCTGGCCTCCTTCTGACCAACATACAGCCATCACTTGCACCAAGGCAGAATCTGTTTTCATCAGAAATTACAAGAGATTTCTACTCCGACCTCCAGTGAGCTCTGTCTTGACACTACTGCCGTCGCAAACGGCAATGGTTTGCAGTAAATGGAATACCGGCTACAGGCTACCAGGCTCGGAGCTGTCTTTAAAGTAAACGATTTCCTACCGTTCTTTGGGTCACGACGGTACCAACTACAGCCCGAATGTCGGTCGCAAACGCAGTACGATGCGCCACAGCCGTACGCAGGATTCGGCGATCTTCCTTCTCAGTCGTGCCACGTGGCAGCTCGGAACTCGATCTTCTTGAGGTAGTACCATCCCTTGACCATAGTTTTCAATAATCAGGCACAGTGAAAACATTCCCACCAAGTCTTTCTGATGCAGTATCGCGAAGTGAAAATCCACCTTCTTGTAGCCAAATTGTACGACTTCGTTTAAACTCGGTGAGCTGTTGATAATGACTTCTTCGTCTTTTTAAAGACATTCCTGGCTAACATGAACGCAATGCGTCAAATTTCATGGAAAAATAAAGCTCACGAGCTGTATAACACGCTTTTAAAACAAGCCTTATTTGCATGTTCTGAGTGACGACAGCTGCGCCACACTTATGCGCGGAGGGCGAAATTTCAATCAATGTCATCTTTCAGTTGTATAAACACGCCTACCAAATTTCGTTTATCTAACGCAAGTCTTTCTTGGTATTGGAATTTTTTTTTCCGCCAGTGTAACTCGTATGACGTTTGACACATTATCATGAACTTCAAAATCAAAATTCTGATTTCCTAAAATAATACATGAAAATGACAAAGCATCATCAGACGCAACAAACTACATTCCGAATGGGGGAGTTTCCTTCCTTCAAAAGTACTGCTTTTTGTTACTGAAATTGTTACTGAATTACCCTATCTTGAAAATGGAGCGTGGTTTTTGTGACGTCAGTGGTGCACCTAACAGCTCTCTTTCCAATAATAACACCATTTTGCTTGACTTGAATTGTCCAATCACAGGGATAAGTGACGTCACGACCTTCGTCATCTCACTACAACCAATTAGATTTCGCGCTTAAGTGCACCACTGACGTCATGCGTCAGTTTTTTTTTTTCTGAATAGCATATGCGCACTGGTTAAAATAATTCATAAAAAATATATAACTGTCAAAAAATAAAAAAAAAAAGGTCAATTCCTACGTTTTGAAGCATGTTCTTTCAGAAAAAAGTACTTATTTCGGAAACTCCCCCATTTTAAGACCAGCTTGGAGGAAACAGAAGTACCTTCTTACAACGCATTTAATATGTACGACAAGAGACGGAAAAGTTTCCATTACCATTACCATAAAAAATTTCCCTCCTTGATTACCATACGTTACATAAATATTTCATCATATTCTCACCAGACACCACAAAACGAGAGTTACAGAGGAAAAAATCCCGATAGCCATCTCCCTTCCCAAAGTAACATGGTTTCGCAACAAACGACGATACAAACTCATCCAATAAATATAAATAAGTAATAATCCAAGTTCAGTCAACCATCCGCGGTATTGCACGGCCGACCTCGATTTCGCGCTCTCTCCCGATCAGCGTAGATATGGATAGGGTTACTGGATAGCGGATAGCCTCCGATCTGAATGGGGAACAGTGTAACCCGGAAATCTCGCCAACTGTTCCCTCGTCGGGCTCAGTGACTGCTTTTGGCGTTGGAGTCTACACTGTAAACAATACATATTGTAAGAATGTTAAGTAAAAGTTAACAAGCTTTGGCATCCAGTCATCTGTCAATCCCGAGCCGGAAGGTAGAGGGCGCTGCGTTTTCAATTTAAAATCTTGCAGCAGTTCGAAATTTCGCATCAGTCGCCAAATTAATCAACGACACCCACTGAAGATGACCGCCGCAGTTGCGATCGAAACGTATGGATTAAAGCCATTCAGACCACGGCACAACAGCCCGGAATCCGTAACTAGTATATAATACATATTGTCTTTGCAGTATAATGCAACTAATATTTGTAATTTTGCAGTAAAAACTGTAAAATTGTTAATTTTATAGTAGTAAACTGTAAAATTGCTAGTTTACTGTAAAACTGTAAAATAGCTAGTTTTATTGTTTATTGCTAGTTTACTGTAATACTGCTGGTTTACTGTAATAGCTAGTACTGCTACTGTAGTACTGCTAGTTTACTGTAATAGCTAGTTTTATAATTTATTGCTAGTTTACTGTAAAACTGTAAAATAGCTAGTTTTACAGTTTATTGCTTGCTTTTACAGTTTTATACTGCAAAAACAATAGTTTTTTTTCTGCAGTGTACGAGGACACTTGCAATCTTTGAAAATTAATTGAAAATAACTCATTCGCCCTAAATTGTCGAACGACCGGTTACGACCGGTGACTCTATCCGTCTGCCTAACATGTACATCGTTAAACAAAATCATTCTCTCTTTTTATGTAGTACGTGTACGAGCATATCTTGTTCATAAGATTTGACTCTTAAGACTGTTGCAATTCATAAATACAATATGTTGTAGAGTACGAAAAAAGGGAGTAATGAATTATTAATCGCATAATTTTAATTAAATTTTAAGAAATCTGGGGCGAATTAGAAAATTTCGGCTTCGGAGGGGCAGACTATAAATATGCGAACTTATTTTGTCCCAATTTTCATAATTTTACGTTGAGTAAATTTTGAAGGGGAGCGTTTAACTACTCGCAAGCTCTGACGTCATCAAACTTTGTTTAAGGATTAAAGTTTAGCTATTTTTCGGCAATCTATCGCCAAGACTCAGGGCGTGCGCAAAAGCAGCAGCCAAAATCACAACACCGATGAAAGGGCGATAACCTTACAAATCTGGACCCGCTCGCTCGCCAAGCGCATTCAAGTTTCTACCATTGGATCCTCTCTCCAGGTCGATCCTTATCATTCCGCGGGTGGGGCGCTCATTGGGATGCGGCGGGTGTATGGGTGGAAAGTTTCGAGAAGTATAGTCGAACTTGGTTATCTCGAACCTGCTTATTTCGAAAACCTCTCTTTGTCGACATTTTTCAATTTCCCTGCTTTTACAACATAAATTTAATCTTTTTTTTCTCATGTTTATCTCGAGTGATTTTTCCCGAAAACCTCTCAATCTCGAATTTTGACGACTCTCATTTTTGAATTTCATCTCCAGCCTCCTTTATCAATGGTATAACTAGGAGACAAAAATCATCTTCTGCACAATCATTCAAAGACTATGTTTGTACTTAAAGGTATGCATGAACTTGCTACAGATAGAGTCATCACAATTAGTAAAACGTGGACTCACAACATGTCGTACAGTAAAATATTCAACAGTATCAATGCAAAACAACACATAAGTGTTTGACTTTGTTCCAATTGCTTATTTTTGTACATTTTATCACAGTCTCTGTATCTTGAAACCTGCATACCTCGAATTTTTCGTCCGTCCCGTTAAACTCCAGATAGACAGGTTTAACTGTATCAGTCATGCGGGGCCGTGGAGGCCCGATCGGTAAGGCATCGGACACGTGTCCGGAGGGACCCGGGTTCGATCCCAGCCGATCAAAGATCCACCGTCTTGATTAATGGTGGCTGGGAGACGTTAAAAATGTCGTGGTCACAAAGTCCTCCAAGTGACGCGATACCTCTGGGGGTGCTGGGCCTAGGGTTTGCTCGACCCTAGGTTCTGGTTCAAAATTAAGATCAGAGAGCTCTTCCGGGTCCTATCCCGGTTAAACCACGAAGCTGTGGTAGGTACGGGGGACCCTGGAGTGTGAAATGTAATGTATCAGTCATGCAAGATTTGGTCACATTTGGATGTCGTTGTCAGTGCCGAACCCACAGGGGTAGCTATGGGGCTAAAGCCCCTCCCAGAAGCCTGACAAAGAACCCTCTTGACAAGACAAAAATTGCGGAGTTTTTTTTTCGTAGTTAATTTCAGAAATTTGCCAGGAGAGAGCACCCAATCTCCAAATTCGTTCCTAATTTCACCAAAGCTAACTCTTAGTTGTTTTTCTAAAAAAATTTTCGAATTTGAGTCCTTAACATGCTTTTTCACCCATAATTGGCATAAAATAAGCATAAAATTAGTTTTTAAACCATTAATTTCCAAAATTTTCCCAGGGCGAAACCTCCGGCTGACATCCTTATTAAAATTATATCGAAGTAAATCACGAAACTTTTCTTCTAGCCCTTCCCAAGAAACAATCCTGGGTGCGCCACTGGTCGTTGTTGTCAAATTTGTTGCTGTCAACGGCCATCGCATAGCTCAATTAAAAGAATAATAATAATGATTTGAATTTTGACATCTCGATTTCAAAATTATGTGTTGTGACGCGATGGGTGGTTTTTTTTTTTTGTGTGTATGTGTAGGCTCACTTTTATTCCTAATTTCATTTAAATCGCAGCAATATTTCTTGGGACATAGCAGTTAAAATGATAACGATTGTTCGATTGCACCACCCCCCTCAAAGCTGCTACCGTCAAAATTTTAAATCAGTTCTTGCACCGTCTAATGTCGACCTGCCAATCAACTTTCGTTCATTGCCTTTCAAATTCACTACTTTTTAATGAGATACATGAGCGTCACGTGCGGGACAAGATGGCGGGTTTTCGTGGAATGGCCTCATAAGCGCATCTTTACAAGAGCAGATATATTATGGCTGAACATGTGTGTAGAGTTCATTCAGGTCTCTCCTAAATCTACATGAACTGGCGCTAGTATCGCGCCATAAGAATGACTTCGACTTTCTCTTCTTGGTTGTCATTGGCGACGGAAAATAAGAGATCGCGATGATGTGGGATACGTATGATTTGGAATAAGAATAAAATGGTAAAATGGTGTTTGTGACTTTGTGAAATTTTATTTTATCTAAACAAAAAAAAAACTTTTCCTCAATTCAAATTTAACTTTTATTTAAATAAAATTTTTTTAATTTTATTTTTTATACCTTCAAAAAAAAAATTTTTTTAATCAAAATATTTATCAAAATTTTATTTCCTTTTTTCAACCCACCCCACTTTCAAAAAAAAAAAACAAAATTTCCCCAAAAATTTTTTTAAAAAAAAACACAAAATTTTTCCAAAACTTTTCCCCCCAAAAACTCCAAAATTTTTTAAAATTAAAACCTTCCCCACCAACTTAATTGGGTAAAAAAAAACCTTTCAAAATTTCCCCCACCACCAAACACCCCCAACCTTCTCCCTTCCAAAAAAAATCCCCCCCTATCTCCCTTCCAACCCATGTTAGCCCCCCACCCGTTGGGGGGGGTTGGGGAAGGGGGGGGCCCCCGGATAGGTTTCCCCTACGTGCAGCATTTTTAATTAAGGGGTTAAAGTTAAGATTAAAACCTTTTTAAATACAGGATCTGACTTGGGTTTACCTACTGTCCTAGTTTCCTAATATGTTATAGATAAAAATGTAGATAAAAATATTACAAGCACGATGGTATAAGGCCGACTAAACAAAAGTGCTCCTTTCCAGAGCCCGATCATTCTTACATTTTACAAGGGGCACATTTCTATTTCAGCCCCCCCTCCCCCCCAAATCGAACCAGCAGTTCCTGAAATTAGCGCGTTCAAACAAACAAACAAACAAACTCTACAGCTTTATATGATTAGTAAAGAAAAGATTAACGTTCTTCTGAAGTGTTAGAAAGGGGAATGTTCAAAAACCAGAATATTCGAAGCAAAGAGGGAAACTTAGAGGTTTCGTCCTTGTTCTAGACTCATCAGTCAGGAATAGCCAATGATCGAGCAGGAGGCAGATATCCCCCGATTGTAGCCAACATATCCTTCAAACTGGTAGATAGAACGAATTTACCGCGCCAGTGGGTGTCCGCAAACCATGGTATGGCTCTACTGAAAAATTGAAGACAAGAGCTGCACTGCCGAAAATTAATGTTGTGTTTACAGTAAAATATACCTAATTTTATAGCAATAAACTGTAAGAATTGCTAATTTTTCAGTATTAAACTGTAAAATAGCTAATTTTACAGTAAGAAAATTGATAAATTGCTAACTTTACAGTATGAAATTGTAAAATTACTAATTTTACAGTTTATTACTCTGCATTTTATAGTTTTAAACTGAAACCTCTGCGGCCAGTATTATACTGATGTTTTTACAGTATAATACAGTCAAATCTTACGGCAATAAACTGCAAAATGGCTGACTTTACAGTAAGAAACTATACAATTACTACTTTTGCAGTTTTTGACTGTGCATTTTATAAGTTCAAACTGGAACTTCTGCTGCCAGTATCTTACTGTTATTTTTGCAGTAATCAACTGCTAATATCACAGTAGTAAACTGAAATATTGCTATCTTTACAGTAATAAACTGTAAAACTGCTAGTTTTACAACAATAAACTGTAAAATTACGAATTCTATTGCAATGAACTGTAAAATAGCTAGTTTTACAATTTTTTACTGCATTTTCAGTTTTTAGCTGAAACCTCTGCTTTCCGTATTATACTACAGTGAACTCTCACTTATGCGCCTGCCCTAGGGACCAACAGAAAAAGGCGCATAAGTGAGAGAGACGTATAAGTGAACAAGCCTATTTAAAGGACTAAAACTCAAAATAGGTTCTAATGAGAGAGTGAATAAGAATGTTTCTATAGAAAAGGGACATATTACTACATTTTGGTAATTTCTGTAACGTAACTATAATGATAAAGAAAACAAAAGTTGTAGCATACCTAATTCCAAATTGTTCCCTTTAAAAATATTTTTGGAAAAAAAAAATTGAACCGACTTCGGAACTTCACTCGGCAAGTGCTCTAAAAAGTAAAAAATAATTTTATTCTTTGAACACCATCGACACTACATTTAAACATAAGTTTTGAAGTCGGTGCAAAAACACTATATAGAATCATACGAAACTATAATTTAACTATATATATAAATTGCAATGAATCCAGGTTCTTTAATCGCATTCGCATACACTACATTGACAACCACATATTTATGCAACGGTACAAATATTCAGCTCTTAATTTTCAATGGTTTCTCTGAAAAATGTTGGCAAAATGTAGATAAACATCATTTCACCTATAGTTTTTTCACCGACTTCAAAACTTATGTTTAAATGTAGTGTCGATGGTGTTCAAAGAATAAAATTATTTTTTACTTTTTAGAGCACTTGCCGAGTGAAGTTCCGAAGTCGGTTCAATTTTTTTTCCAAAAATATTTTATTTTATTCTTTTTAGTGTAAATGTCCATATGAAATAAGGTAATGTTTCCATTACAAAACTTCACCTAATTTGCTTAAGCAAATGCTTTATAAAATAAACTATGTAAGGAAAAAAAAGAAAGAAAGTATCAACCCGTCTAAAATTTTAAACGATTGACACTAAAAAATAATCTTTGTTATTCTCTGGTATTTATTTGTGTACTAGTTTAATCAAAGGCTAAATATTAACGGCTTTTCAACTAATTTATATTTCAAAACAACACTAGATGCTGGCGGTTCATAAAATTTTACGACGTATTACGTACGTGGCACGCTAATGAGTTTCATGTTTGCTTCAGTTAAGCCTTCATTCAAAATTTTCATTATGTTAACTGTTTCATATCAATCACGTTTTGTAACAATGTATTTCATAATTAATCATTTAGGACAAATCGCTTTAAATTTGAGCAAAAATTTGGAGATTTTCCTCACTTTCTTCAGAATTCCTTTATCAAAACTTATGTAAATTAAGACTAATAAAACCTGAAATATTACGAATCAATTAGTACCTGGTACGACTTTCAGTTCATTAGAGTTAAGGAGAAAAAAGCAGGACATAGAAAGATACTCGGTTTAAAATTTTCAAAAAGACCATAGAAATGAATTTCATTATGCAATCCAGAGAAGCCTGGCGTTCAAAATGGTCATTATTACGATTACTGTGATCCCAATTTCTTTTTCGAAAGATTTCTGCAGGTTCCCGTTATCGAACCCGGACCACGAGAGGATGGGAACAATCGGAAAGAAAGACCTTTCTAACAAAAAAAGAATTTTTGAAATCGGTCCAGGCATCTTCGAGTAATCTTGTAACATACCGAAAAAAAAAAAATTTCTCCGACGAATTGTATAACCTCCTCCTTTGTTGAAGTCGGTTAATAACCTCCTCCTTTGTTGAAGTCGGTTAAAAACGATGCGTAATAGATAATTGTCCCTCTCCGAACTCTAGTTCATGCGGAAAAAATGCCTTCCGTGAGCAATAAAGGCGAAAGATTAAAGAGGAAAGTAAAGAAAAATGCTTATTTTTTAAAGAAAATAAATAAATTTTCATACATTTTAGGGAAAATTCGGTGCATAAGTGAAATATTTATCTTTAGAGCGACGCATAAACGAACGATACTATTATTATTTTGCTATGGAATGTGCTGGGACCATTTAAAATCGTCGTTTAAGGGGTTACAGTACCTCAAAAATGACCAAAAGACCAAAAAAATTTTTATTGCTTATTTCAAAAGTAAAAGTTATTTAAAACACTCAGAAAAAAATAGCATTGTTCTAGCTAAATTATTTAAAAAGTTATGAGCGACTTTAGGGCATGCATGCTATGTGTTCTAATGGAAAAGCCAAACTTTAAAGTGCTTTTTCTCGGTGATCAGTTTTTAGTGTTTCTATGTTACTGGAAATGCTAAGGAATTTTTTCTATAAAAGATATAACTTTAAAGCAATATTTTTTGCACTCAGGATAATATATTTAACAAAACTGTGCATTGAATAAGCGTTTTATTAATTACAAAAATTTTTAGAGTTAGTTAAACTTCGAAGAACAAAATTTTCTAAGAATTTTTTACATAAATGGTCACAAAATATTTTCTAATCTAAATATAGGAAAATGAATGCACAGATTTGTTGAGGTAATCCTTCTGATCATTTCACAAAAAGAAATTTTGAAATTAGTGCAGAAACAAAAAAGCCTTAGGGTTTTAAAAAAATTGAAATTTTCTTGCATTTTTCAAATTTTCAAAAAAAGTTTTCAAAATTTTTAATGTTTGAAAATAAATTATTGATTGTTAAACAAGTGCAGAAACAAATATTTCAAAGAATTAACTTTTTCACTTAAATTAAAGAAATTTGTTAGAAAGGTACTGTAACCCCTTAAGTGAAAAAGGCGCATAAATGAGGCGGCGTATAAGTGAGAGTTCACTGTATAAAAACAAGAATTTATTTTTTGCAGCGTTTCAGAGGCATTAATGCACCGTTTATTCTGTACATGCGGGTGTCAACGGGTTGACAGACGTCTACATGATGTTGCATGTACATCATGAGGGCCTATCGGAGAGGAAGTTGTCATAGCAACGATCCACTTCGGTTGAGCGATAACTCGGTAGAGAAATGGAAAATTTTGCGTTGTGACAGTGTGATCTGTCGTACTACACCGCATAAAATAAGTTCTTTTTTTTACAGTATAATACGGGCAGCAGAGGTTCCAGTTTGAAACTGTAAAATGCACAGTAAATAAACTGCCAAACTAGCAATTTTACAGTTTACCACTGTAAACGAGAACGAAACATAAGCACTGTAACGAAACATAAGCATGAAACAGGTGTCCATGGATCGAAATAGCCGAGTTGGTAGTGTATTGCATGTTTCTGGCTTAGCCCGGGCTTAGGGGCGGTTACTCACTGCTTTATACCTTGAGCTGTGCCTAAAAAAAATTTACGAGTTTTACCGTACCATGTGCGGTCGCTCGCTGGTATTCTAATTTCATATTAGCTACCATTTTTTTTGGCTCTCTTTGCTATATAAGAGGATTTTGCCTCCAACTCGACTACTTTCGTATTCCATGCTGATGAGAGCATAATAAGCTCGAAACAGCTATCCATGGATCGAAATAGCCGAGTTGGTGGTGTATTGCATAGCTGTATTATGCTGTAAAAAAACAGTAAAATACTGGCAGCAGAAGTTCCAGCTTAAAACTGTAAAATGCACAATAATAAACTGTGAAACTAGCAATTTTACATATTATTTTGTAAAATAGCAGTTTTACATTCTATTACTGTAAAATTAGCAATTTTACAGTTTATTACAGTAAAATTACTATAAAATTAGCTGTATTATACTGTAAAAACATCCGTTACAGTGTACTTGCTTGATGTGCAAATCGTTTTCAGATAGCAGTGCTCCTGAAAATAATTTAATTTTCCTGGTTTAAGCGAAGGGAATGCTTGATTTAGGAACATAAACGATTTTGTTGCTCAAATAACATTGAGCGGGGTGAAAAATGCTAATGATACTAATCCTTCTAATTTTTTGGTAAGACCCCATTCGGAGTATGCTGTTCAATTTCGTTTTCCTTATCTTAAGAAAGATTTTAGTATATTGGAAAGGCTACAAAGGAGGGTTACAAGGTTAGCGAATGGATTTTCCAATTTAAACTATGATTATAGTCTTGGAATGCTTAACATGTATACGTATTGTCTTGAGCAAAAGGAGAATCGGAGGGGACATGATTCAGTTGCTTAAATTTATCAAATCGAAAGAAGTTACGGGGTTAAAGTTTTGCATGGAAAGCAAGACGAGGGGTCGTTTTTTCAAGCTACCCAAATCTCAGGCTAACCTAGGAATTAGGCAAATTTACTATTTTAGCAGAGTAGTGGGAACTTGGAACAGTTTACCGGAAGAAGTGTTAATGAGCAAGAGAGTGGAGAGCTTCAAGAGGACCACTGGTCTTCATTGGGGACTATTAGTCTAAGAGTTAGCAACATATTCGAGTGATAATTTTAAGACGTCCGGCTTTTAATGTATCTTCCCTATGCTCTTCCAAGCATCATGCTGCGTGTCTGGCAGCTGAGAGTTGTTGCTTTTTTTTTACTACGCATCCCATTTTTGCTGGTAAAAATAGTAATTTTTTAACCATTTTGGGGCAATTAAAAACTTAAACCTGTCGTAAGTTTTTTTTTTCGATGGAAAGCTCTATTTCTTACCGTCACAATGGTTTTTGAAGTTTTATTCTACTATAAGTAGAAAAGAAGTTGCATGTAAAAACTTTTAGTTTTTTTAAAAGTGTTTTAACAGCTCTGTATTTCATACAATTTGTGAAGTAGAAATCTAAAACTTGGCATGATTACTTATCTGGTCATAGGCGTCCTTCACACCCATTTTTGTTAAAATCGGAAAGGGTGACAAACTTTTTTTTCACCCCCAAAGGGTCAAAAACTTTCTTTTTCATGATTGATTCGACATGGAATTTCCCAAAAATGACTTAAATCACTGTTTTTGCCAGTACAAGTGTGATGCGCTGTAAAAAAAAGCAAATTGAACAGCCAGACATTTCAAAATGGTTGTTTTTCCGACGTTGCTAGATCATGGACTATATAATTCTGTGGCTTGGTTCTAAAAGGGCCAATGTCAATTTTTTCACATTCTGTGTTATTTACATAAAAAGTTTCCAATTTAGTAAAACTCTAATTCTACAAAGGCCAATGTCTAATATCAAACTAAAATTGGTTGTATTTCCATTATAATGTCAGCCAATGTCATATACACACAATGTCATAATATTTGCATAAAATAGTAACAGGTTAAAAAATTTCATATGACAAAATAATGTTTCTTTACACTAACAATAAACAAATACCAAAAAATAATAATGGGAATTTTAATATAAGAAAGTTATAGCATTCGAAAAAATCTCAAATATCTTTCATCGCCTTTTTCTCGAAACTAACATTTTTGACTTAGGCCCTTTTAGAACCAAGCCACAGAATTTGACCAGGACCATCCTTGCTAGCCCAGAGCGTGTTGTTGGTCGTCACATTTGTATTTGTAAACACTGACCACCAAATAGAACCGCTTTTTTCGCCAGTCACCTCCGATGTTTTGAAGATACAGCATCCCCCTTCCCCCTCCCCCAGGTTTCAACAGTTTCATATCCATTAATTTTGATTCGATGGAGAAGCGAGAATTATGCTACTCATTAACATTCTTCTGAAGTGTTAGGAAGGGGAATGTTCAAAAACCAGAATATTCGAAGCAAAGAGGGAAACTTAGAGGGGTATTTCCTCTTAAAATATTTGTAAAATTATCAAACAAGTTCTTTTTTTTTTATTTTTCGGTGTAAAATTTGTCTCAAAGAATCTGCCTCAATCTTTTTTTATGTGCACTGATTTTCAGAAAAAAATTCCATTTTTTTTTCATTTCGAAACTGGTATGTTATCTTAACTATTTCCTTCTGCCCCACATTCCCCTATATAATTTGCTTGAAAAGCATTTTTGCTATCTTTCGTTGAGAAGATGAAACAATTCATTGACAAAACACTTTAACACATACAAATATCACTAATGAGCACGAAAATAATTCATGAACATATAACAATGATTATTATAAACAAATAACAATATCATACATAAATAACAACGATTATCATACGATAAATATTTATAAAAACTCCGACAATCTCTAACGTCCTGAATAACAACAGATTCCTCCGATTTGAAATAAACCTGCTGTCATCTCACATCCCCATTTTTCTTTCTTCATAAAAAAAAGAAAGAGAAAAAAAAAAGAGAGGTATTATCGCACTTTTTATGGAGCATTTTTGCATGCGTGACGTAATTGCCGAGGTGGAAAAGGAAAGTGGAGAGGAGAGACGTAATCCTCGCATCTCTGGAGATTAAGGGAAAGTCAGATGTGACGAAATCGGTCGGGAATTGGGTCACTCGAATACCTTCCCCATTGATGATGCCCCGAGTTCGTTCGACGGGTATTAAATCCAAAAGTTTTTAATCGCTCCAGACGAACCCAGGTTCAGTTTATTTTTTATTAATCTTCAAGGCGATGGTTTTTTATTATGTCGATATTAATCCTTGGGGAATGGGAAAGGTTGAGAAATTTTTTGCTTTAGCTGTGTACCATAAAGAAAAATTAGTATTCAGAGATACAGCTCTCTAATGGTCTCTCTCTCTCTCTCTCTCTCTCTCTTTCTTTTTAACTACGAGGAGGGAAAATGCTCCTTTGCGAAATTTACAAAAATAATGAAGACCATTTTTCCACGTACACGATTGTCGTCATCCGATATTGGAGCAGGCAAAATGCATTAACATAAGCTACACGCTTTTCCAGCTTCCGATTCAAGGACGATCGTGTCGTCTCCGATGGAACGATATCGTTTGTCGGACCCTTCTTGTCGGATGGCATCCGTCCTGCCTTTCGAATCGGGACGACATTCACTCATCTGTTTACTTTCTTCAAAACAAAGCAATGGCATTTAAATTTGACGTCTCTGCATTAATAAATATGAGCTAAAATTTGCAAACGATAAATAAAAAATGTAGCCAAAAAATAATTTCCTTTATTTCATTGACTATTTTATTTCAAAATTGTTTCTCAGACGATATTTATTGCTACAGAAAAGCTCAGATTTTCATTCTGTGCTTAGTAAACAAGGTGGGAATGTAATAAAGTTATGTACATCATTCACCCAATATCGTCTCTTTATTACATCCGTCTTTTATCGTTATCGTGTCGTTAAGTGAAAAAGAGCTCTAACATTTTCATTAAAAACTAAAATGATGAAAGGAAGAGGCATTGGAAAAGTGATGTTTTGTGTTTTTAATTTAGAAAGCTGGACATTTTGCATAAAAAAAAAGTATTCAAGTTTAATGTCTAAACCATCCCAGCTGTTTTTCCCGTCAGGTTCCCAAATGTTAGATTTTTACTTAAAATACAGAGCTTGATAATAAGCTTGAGAAAAAAATGTTGAGGCAAATTTCCTAAATTCAATACGTGAAAAGCACTTGTAGATGAGTTAAAATTGTCTCCAGAAAAACTGAGACTCATTTGCTTGATTAATTCAAAAAGTGAGATGCAAACCTTAAATCGGTTGTCTTCATCATTTCTAGTTTTCAAATTTTTCTATGAATAAAAAAAAAAGAAAGAATGAGATAAGTTACTCGCGGTAAAAACAAGTAGGCAGTTTCAGAACGATAATAGCAAAAAGACAAACTACGGAATGACAAATGATTTTTTAATTTTCGTTTGAAAAAACTACCTAAAAATGACTAGAAAATGGCTAGCATTAGAGGAACAACTGGACATATAAACATTTTTACCAATTGAATCACAGCTGTGCTATCTTTTGTTTGTGTAAAACATAAATTAAACTTTAAGACGATACATTAGCTTGAACAATTTTCAAAATGCTCAAACGTGAAATTAATGTAACTCAAAATTCAAAATATTATATAAACTCACAAAGATTTATTCAATTGAAGCAAAAACATAGAAATACCGAGTAGAAAATGAAAAAAAACTGCCTAACTTTCGGTTTTGCCTTTTTCAGAAAAATCTCTGAACTTAAGATTAAAAGTTTTTTGTATAAAACGATCCCAAAAAGAGGTTCAGTAATAATTTTTCAACTTAACAAACACGAATAAAAAGATTTCGTCAGAAAATATGTTCCATTTGCATCTACATATCTTCAGGACTGTTCGAATTACCAGTCAAAGCTGCTTATCTCGAAAGCCTCTACGTCAAAATAGGGTAAGTGCTCCAGTAGTCGGCCAGTCTCCAGTAGTTGGCCACAATGACATAAAACTCCTCATAAATAGTACATTTTTAATTCAAAATTAGATATGACGCATTCACACATTCATGTACCTATCCTCAATCATTAACCAGTGGCAGTTAAGTTTTGGGTACTTTTTCTTGAATTAAAAAATGAGTCATTTCATTTTGAATGGTGTACCCGTCATCCAAGATTGCGATTCTGCTTATTTTTCATGTAAGATGATTCTGTGGCCGACTACTGGAGCATTTACTAGTGTTGACAACAGCTTGGATTTTAACATATTTTTTTTTAAAAATTCTGAAACAAGTAGATGATTCACTATCAGAAAGGTTCATTCTAAAGTTTTACCTTGTTTTTGTTGCTGTATTGATAGCTGAAAGTTCTAGGTTAGCCAAGATCCACAAAAGATCTCTTAAATGGCCGACTACTGGAGCACTTACCCTAGTTCAATTTCTCTCCTTTTACAGCAAACTTTTAATGTTTTCCCCCATGTTTATCTCGAATGAATTTTTAAGAAAGCCTCTATATCTCAAATTTGGACGATTCTCATTTTTGAATTTCATCACCTGCTACCTTTATCAGTGTATAACTTGGAGACAAAAATCATCTTTTGCACAATCAATCAAAGACAATGTTCGTACTTAAAGGTATGCATAAGCTTTTGCTATCGATACAATCATGAAAATTAGCAAAGCGTGTACTCACAGCAGTTCATACTGTGAAATATTCAACAATATCAATGCGAAACAATCTTTTAAGTATTTGACTTTGCTCCTGTTGCTTATTTTTGTAACTTTCATTACAACCTCCGTATCTCGAATTTTTCTACTGTCCCGTGAAAATCGAGATGGACAGGTTTGACTGAAAATCTATTCGAAAACCAGTAAAAATGAAAAAAAGAGGCTACTTGGCTCAAATGATTTTGTTTAAGTTGTAAAAAGAAAGCATCTGCTTTTGAAATACTCAGGAAAACGATCAACAGTAGCTAGCTCTAAATAAGATTGGGGCTAAGCCAGGGCCAGATCTCGCATTATGCAAATAATGGTTTTTCTGGTTTTTTTTTATTTTTCATTCACTAAACGTTTGAAATAGAGGAAAATTCAACTATTACAAAAAAAAAATGAAACAAACAAAAAATATTCCGGACAAGCAATTAAAACTTTGGAGAACCAAGAACATAGTTGAACTCAATACGAATCCTTAAGCCATTAATGACTGACTTTTTTTTTTCAAAGATATTTTGCATACTGGTTACAGGAAAAATAATAAAAAATATTATGTAAAAAATAATTGTTTTATTAAGGAAAGACAAATCGTCCTTTAAAAGTTACGATAGACCTTAGAGGGTACACACTTTTTTTACTAAAATTGTTTTCTGCCTACGATATAATATTTAAAAAGACATTTTATAAGAAGAAATAAAATCAGCAATGAACATAAACTGGGAATCTGGGAATCACTTTGAAGACTTGGCTTTTTTTTCTTGAGATTGTGAACGAAGTCATTTTTGATAAAGATCATATTCAAACTGCTGCAGAACGCACTTTACAAGGGTTATGTGCCGCAATCTATTAATATCGAATTGAAACAATACCAAGGTACTCGCTGAACACTATTATTTGGTTGAAATGTTCATTTTTGGGAAATTCAGACCCTTTTTTGGAGCGTCTCTAAAAAGGGACGCTAGGCATTAATGGGTTAAATAACCAGAAGTCGGCAACCAAATATACATCTACAATTAGTATCACGTTGCACACTCCAGAGCTTTACATTCATAAAAATTTCGGGGCTGATAGAATGATAATCAGTTATGTTGAACAACCGACTAATAACATGACATTGATGAGATTTAACCTAAAAAATGGACGACCAGGACCAGAACTGAATGTAAGCCATGCAACCTGAACACTGTAATCGCCCGAAAACGAAATACAAATCGTCAAATGATATCTTTTGGAAGTCCTAGAGTCTTATCCCACAGTGCAAAAAATAAATTGGTTTTTACAGTATAATACTGGCAGCAGAGGTTCCAGTTTAAAACTGTAAAAAGCAAAGTAATAAACTGTAAACTTGTTACTTTAAGTTGAATACTGTAAAGCATTAATTTTATAGTTTACTAGCAGTACCCGCACGGCGATGCCCATGCAAAAAATGTAAAGGAAGTCAACTGAATAAATTTAAATTCACTCCAACCCTTTTGAAGTAAAATTATTATATTCTTTCATTCAAATGTACTCCACTACCTTTTAAATTCCACTAAAAGTCAAATTGAAGTTTAAGTCACGATGCGCCAAATAAATCAAAAAACATTAAGTTGAGTAAGTAACAGGAGATTTAGTCAATTTTCAAGGCTTAACTCAATACGCAAATTTAAACCACTGAAGGAAGAGCAGTTTGTTTAGAAAATGGACCTTGTGTTTCAGTTTTGCGTATAGAGTTAAGCCTCGAAAATTGACTAAAGTTGATTAATTAATATCTCCTGTTCTAATTAACCTAGAGAAACGTGCTGAAACTTTTCTTTTCCAGAAAAACCCCTTTCCAACGATGTATAATGTTTGGCGGGGTGGGGTGGGGATTTTCTCCTCAATAATGCCGAATGTACCGAAAATGAGACTAATTAATTAATTTAATAAAATATTATTCGAAATTTGGAATTCGGCCTTCGAAGTGCATTTTACGGGGATCCATTCGAATTTTTGTGCCAAATTTCAGGTCGGTAGATGCTGTGGGGGCTTCTGGCCATCGGTTACAAACATACATACAAACAAACAAACAGAGCTCGTCATCTTTATATACAGGGTGGTTATAAATTAACAGGAGGTGTTTGGAGCCCTCTAGCTCGCGAACTACTGGGCGAAACATTGCCAAATTTCGTTAGCGTGCATATTAGACCATGGGATTTTGATTTCAGGAATAAAAAAATTAGTTTAAAAAATCACCACCAGGGGGAAATTTGGCGCTGTAAAAGTATTATTCTGATTATCGAAGAATTAATTGCTACTGACAAAATATGCATCCATTTTATTTGCAAAAATGACTTTTTTTATCGCAAATGTAGTTCGATATGATCGCCATTGTAAAGTTGTAAGAACTGCATACGATGCACAACATTTTCTACGGCAGCTTGTAACAAATCAGAATGGATTTCTCTAACTTTTAAAATTATCATATCTTTTAAACTTGCGATATCATAAACGTTTCTTTGATACACTACACTTTTCAGATATCCCCCCAACCAAAAGACACAAGGATTGAGATCGGGCGATCTTGGGGGTCATACCGTAGGAAATGAGCGGCTAGTAATTCTGCTATCAGAGAAATGTTCCGCAAAACGCGCTGCGAAATTGCTTTATACAGCATCTTTTCAGGTTTAATTCGCGATATTCAGTGTAATACACTTTTACAGAGCCAAATTTCCCCCTGGTGGTGATTTTTCAAGCTAATTTTTTTATTGCAGAAATCAAAATCCCATGGTCTAATATGCACGCTCACGAAATTTGGCAATGTTTCGCCCAGTAGTTCGCGAGCTAGAGGGCTCCAAACACCTCCTGTTAATTTATAACCACCCTGTACATAAATGACACTTTTAATGACATTTTGCAGTTTGTAGTGTTCAATGGCTGGATTATTTTAGTTTTAAAAACTTTTTTCTTCTTTTCGTGTGTGTGCGTGCGTGTGATGAACTTATTTATTTTGAGCAAAATTTTTACGTTTCAATGGAACTTTTGACAACTGTAGTGCCAAGATTTTCGTAAATTCTCAACGAACACAGCAATTTCGCCCTTGAAATTTAATATAATTCACCGATTTAACCGTAATTTCAATGTAAAATTGGTCGCCAAATCTAAATTTATTAAGATAGGGAACCAATTGTGTCAGGTACCTCAGCCACAACCATTCTTCAATGATTTTAATGTGAACATTAAAAGGCAAGAAATATAATGTCTTTAGCACAATCTCTTTGAAGTGATTGCAATCTAACAGTGACCCTCAAATAAGCAAGATTTCACTGGCTTGGAGGTTAGGTAAATTTCCCAATTGTTGCCAAACTTTACGACGCCAAATACGAAGGGTAACTGAATAGCGGTGTTACCGAAAATGTCAGAATGAAACTATTATTCTTAAAAGTTTAGTGATGGCAGCATTAAATCCATGTTTTAGCAATAAAATACTCTTTAGACTGCAAACAACTACTGTTCCTTCCCAGAGCGTTTTCTTTCTCTTTGATTTGGAGAAAGTAGTGTTTCACAGGCTGGGAGGTTTGGTAAGTTTCCCGATTGTGGCCAAATTTTACGATGCCAAATACGAAAGGTAACTAAATAGCCATCACTATTTTTTTAACAATAATAGTTCCATTCTGACATTTTCCGTAACACCGAATTTTGAGGAAGTCAACTGAATAAATTTAAATTCACTCCAACCCCCTCTGAAGAAAATTATTATATCCTTTAGTTCAAATGCGCTCCACAACCTTTTAAATTCCACTTAAAGTCATGTTAAAGTTTAATTCAATTCGCCAAATAAATATAAAAGACAGAAATTTAAGTAAGTAACAGAAGATATTAATTAATCAAATTGAATAAATTTTCAAGGCTTAAATCTATACGCTAATTTAAACGACTATGTAACTTCAGGGACGAAAGAGCAGCTGATCTGAAAAATGGACCTAGTGTTTCAGTATTGCGTACATAGTTAAGCCTTGAAAATGGACTAAATTTGATTAATTAATATCTCCCGTTCTAATTAACAGACAGTAATGTGCTAAAACTTTTCTTTTTCAAAAAAAAAAAAAAACCTTTCTAGCGATTTATAATGTTTTGGGGTGGGGGAAGGTTTTCCCACCTCAATTATGGCGGATACACCAAAAATGAGACTAATTAATTAATTTAAAAATAACGAATTCGAAATTTAAAATTTGGCCCTCGAGGTGCATTTTACTGTGATACGTTCGAATTTTTGAGCCAAGTTTCAGGTCTGTAGGTGCTGTGGGGGCTTCTGGCCAGCGGTTGTAAACGAACAAACAAACAAACACCGTCATCTTTATATATATAGATTGCCACAAAATTAGCTGTATTATACTGTAAAAACAACAGTATTACTGACAGCCGAGGTTTTAGTTTAAAACTGTAAAATGCACAGTATTAAACAATAAAATTAACAATTTTAGTTTATTATTGTAAAGCAGCAATTTTACAGTTTATTAGCGTAAAATTAGCAATTTTAGTTTATTAGTGTAAAATTAGCAATTTTACAGTTTATTAGTGTAAAATTGGCAATTTTACAGTTTATTACTGTAAGGCAGCAATTTTACAGTTTATTACTGTAAAGCAGCAATTTTACAGTTTATTACCACAAAATTACCTGTATTATACTGTAAAAACAACAGTATGTTACTGACAGCCGAGGTTTTAGTTTAAAGCTGTAAAATGCACAGTATTAAACAATAAAATTAACAATTTTAGTTTATTATTGTAAAGCAGCAATTTTACAGCTTATCAGTGTAAAATTAGCAATTTTACAGTTTATTAGCGTAAAATTAGCAATTTTAGTTTATTAGTGTAAAATTAGCAATTTTACAGTTTATTAGTGTAAAATTAGCAATTTTAGTTTATTAGTTTAAACTTTGCAATTTTACAGTTTATTACTGTAAAGCAGCAATTTTACAGTTTATTAATGTAAAATTAGCAATTTCAGTTTAGAACTCAAAGCAACAATTTTACAGTTTATTAGTGCAAAATTGGCAATTTTATAGTTTATTACTGAAAGCAGCAATTTTAGTTTATTAGTGTGAACTTAACAATTTTACAGTTAATGACTGCAAAATTAGCAATTTTTACAGTTTGTCACTATGAAATTAGCTGTATTATACTGTAAAAACAACATCTATTTTTTTACATTGCACACAAAATTCCAGTCGAGTCGGATAGAATGGTAATCGGCTCTATTGAGGAAATGACCATTAATACGACATGGATGACATTTAACCTAAAAAAAAATGAGCGAACCGGGAACGAAATCTGCAACCCAAATAGTCTAATGACTTATAAATTCCCATTTGATATCACGGTGGAAATTCCAGGGGTGATATTCCAGAGCCGACAGGTGGAAAAACGATAATATCGCTCCGGGGGGAGGCCTTCCAAACGAAAGTTCATCGTTTCGAACGCACTTTTACTTCTTTGGGACGAGGAAAAAACCCGCCATTCACTCTCGCTTCGAATTGAGGATGTAAACAGCGCTTTTCCCCGATGACCGCGACCCCTAGTGGCAATGATCCTGAATTCGAATCTGGGTCGAGCCTCGGTCGGTCTGGTCATTCTCCCTCGGCTATTTTCGGCTCGGTCGAAGTCCGATTTATAAAAATAGCCGAGCGATACGTATCCGCGGTGTAAACAAATCGCGAGGAGGCAGAGAGGAGGAAGTGAAGTGAAGTAACGGTCTCGATGACATAAGTGTCCGCTCGGCGTTCGAATTCAAGGATGTTGTGGTCCCGGATTGTTTTCAGTTTCTCTTTCGAAACTAAATCGCCAACGCGGTCAACTTCCACCTCTTCTTCAGTTGTCGAAAAAGTAGAACAATATCAATTGACGAGCTCGGTTGGCGAATGTTTGAGCAATGGCCATATGCAAATTGGAAACAGAGCCGTGGACGAGAATAAAGTGAAATTTTGCATGCAAGGAAGTGGACCTTTCCAGGGATCGAAAGTCATTTTCACTGTGCTCGAAATTTAAAGCTTGAAAAGGAAAAAATAGTAATAATTTATATGTGGAGGTAATAAACCTTTGTGGAGTGACCTATACTCTGTTACTTTAAAATAGGAGTATCAAGTTTAGAAATTTTGCGTCTTCTCCATGGAAACCGTACGAAAGAAAACAACTCCACTTTTTTTTTTTAATGATTTCATTTATTTTACGTTTATCGAATCGGGTTAACGCTTTTATTTATATCCTCGTGTCTCAGTTGTTTCTAAACATTTTCTAACCAATCTTAAACGTCTTCAGAAAATCATATAAGATATCAGTGGGAAGCTCCGTTGTTTAGCTTTACAATGGTTTTTGAATTATGATTCTACAAAAATTACAAGAGAAATTAGTCTTTTGTATGAAACTTTTTTTTTTTTTGTCGCACTTTTTCAGCTTTTAAACAGATCTGTATTTCGTACAATTTTCGTAAGAGTTAGCGCTTTTTACAGCGATCTCATTTTTACCTGTAAAAATAGTGATTTTAAACAATTTTAGGGCATTTTAGAAGCTTAAACCTGTTGTGTAAAAAAATCATGTAACATATCAATGGAAAGCTCTATTGTTTACTTTCACAATGGTACGTGAATTTTTATTCTACACTAATTAGAAAAGAAGTTACAGTCATTTGCATGTAAAAACTTGTTTTCTTTCCCGGGGTTTAAGTATTTTAACGGCTCAATATTTAGTACAATTTTAAAAGCATAAATCTAAAACTTGGCAGGAAAACTCATCTTGTCAAACACTTCTTTCACACCAAATTCTATTAAAATCGGAAATGGTGAATAAAGTCCTGAATACGTCATTCAGGGCTTTAATGCTGAGGTCTAAAACTTTTTTTTTCGTGATTGATTTGACGTTGCCCTAAAACAGAGGGGCCCCGAACTAAAAGTTTTGGGAGGGGGAAAATTATCAATTTGCCGAATGAAGTTCCAATTTTACCGAGCGATAAAATTCAGGCATGCGCACATGTAGTACCTGCATAACATTTAGTGAGAAAAACACTAGGCATCTTTTAAAAAACAATTCTAAAACCTGAAAAGAACAAACAATCTCGATGTTGCAATTTGTTGTCTTCAAATCGCCGAATCGTCAGCGAAACGTGCCGAATACAGATATTGTTGGGAAGTCACAGTGACCTCCCATCGGGGCACTCCTGCCCTAAAATGACTTGAAAATCACTACTTTATCAGTACAAGTATGATGCGCAGTAAAAAACCCAACCTCTACACTGCAAAAAAAAAAAAAGAAAATCTGTACAAGCTGTAAACTGGCAGCAGAGGTTCCAGTTTAAAACTGCAAAATGCACAGTAATAAACTGTAAAACTAGCCATTTTACAGTTTAGTACTGTAAAACTAACAATTTTATAGTTTGTTACTGTAAAACTAGCAATTTTACCAAAAAACTAGCTGTATTATACCATAAAAACAACAGTATAATACTGGCAGCAGAGGTTTCAATTTAAAACTGTAAAATGCACTGTAATAGCAGCAAAACTGGCAATTTTACTGGTTATTACTATAAAATTGAACTATTAGCTGTATTATACTGTAAAAGCATCTATTGTTTACAGTGTACGGGCAGCTAGACACCCCGCACACCAGGGTTGCCAGACGTCCCGGATTTCAAGGGACAGTCCCGTTTTTTGAAATATTGTCCCGCGTCCCGGGGAACTTTGATACGGGACGGCTAAAGTCCCGTATTCTGGCTAGAAGCAGCATTTTACAAAATGAAACATTATTTTCAGAAAAAAATGAAGTAAAACAAAAAATGTGAAATAGATTGATGAGAAAATTGATTGAAATATAATATTTTCTGTTCTGAAGTAATGTTATTGTTCTATTCATTTAGAGTAGAAATTATTTTGACAATCAATTCAACAAACGTTTGTTGTAAAAGTGGTGTATCTAATTGTAAATGATTTTACAATGCCTTATTGTATAAAAAGATCTTCTCAATTTTTCAATTATAAATGAAATATATATGTTCAGCTACTGTTAGTGACTAATTTTTTTTTTTTTTTTTGAATCAATCAATCTCAATTTTTTGAAATTTGCTTCCAGGGGCGGCCCTAGCAGTTTTGCCGCCCCGGACAAAAAGGCAAAATGCCGCCCCTCTTAAAGTTTGAATAGAAATAAATTGCTTATGAATACAACTCAATAAATAGGTGCTGTGAATTAAAAACAGTGTGACAAAATAAAATCCTATATTCAGGGTCAGATTTAAACCGAATATCGCCATAAGCTATTTTAGATATAGGGAGTCGGCTAAAATTAGCATTAGATTCTCAGAAACATGTTGTACAAGGGAAGCAGAAAGAAAGGGGGGGATTGTAAGCTAATTAAATAGATTATAACCATCCAATACGAAAAACAAACAATAAAATAACTATTATTTTATTGTGTTTTAAAATAATAGAGACAATTACATTCATTAGCGTTTTAATTAATGCTCTATTCATGAGCATTATCATTCAGAATGAGAAACACCCCCCCCCCATAAGGACTGAGTAAGACGGAATAATATAACGACATTAAGAATAATGTTTCAACATAACCTTCTGTTCTATGGCTAATATTTAAATTAGCTCAAGAAGTTTCAGAAATAAACTTCAAATCCGGACCTTATGCCATCGCTGTCCAAAAATATGGACCTTCTGTTCGTGGACGTTTTGGCTGTCGGACCTTATGTTCCTTGGACCTTATGGCCATTGGACTTTATGTTCCTTGGACCTTATGGCCATTGGACCTTCTATACCGCGGACCTTTTGGACGTGGATCTTCTGTTCGTGGACCTTTTGGTTTTGGACCTTCCATCCGGCATTCCCCTTTTGTAGTCCCTAAAACTTTGTTGTAGACAAAACAGGCTATTTTTGTCCTTTATTTTCGCTGTTTCAAAAGCACTTGCCCTCCCCTCTTTTTTTTTTTTGCACTTCATACTGTCTTTATTTATTTTTACTTCATTCATTTCTATTGATCTTGGAGACGGATGAGTATGAGGAGAATGATGCAGTGACTATTTTTTATAAAGTATAGAATAGTTGGAAATTCAGGGGTAGGGAGTTTCTCTCTCGGGAAAAATTTGGAAAATAAATCTAAAATTCTGCATTTTGAGGTTTTATAAAGGGTAACTAAGACAACAAAAATAACAGGAGAAAAATAGTCAAACAATACCTTTTAAAAGTTATATATTCTTTTGCAAATTAAAATCAATTAAAATAAAAATTGCTTGTGCTTGTGGTTCTATACATCGGTGACAAACAAGGAAAAAGAGCTTGGGAGGAAAAAAGAAAACCGACATTGGCTTTCGATATAAAGTTAGTGTTGGACCGTCGCTCCAATCTACCGACTAACATAACACTGAATTAAATGTAAAATGATCAATAGAAATACACTGCTCGACATTGAAAATGCAACACCAAGAAGGAGTGGTCAGAAATTGATGAAATTTGGTAAGAAGACAGAGACAGCATGGAACAATAAGTGATATTTATTTCAAAATAAATAAGCAAAATTTAGAGCGAGGACGGCGTCGGCTCAGTAAGAAGTAGGACCACCGCTGACAGCGATACACGAAGAAACACGTCTAGGCATGGAGTCAATAAGCCTGCGGATGGTGTCAGGAGGGATGGCACTCCATTCCCTTTCAACCATTTGCCACAGTTCGTCCTCTGAACGAGGCAGTGACAGGTTCTGCAAACGGCGTCCAATCACGTCCCACACATGTTCGATTGGTGACAAGTCAGGAGAGTATGGTGGCCAGGAAAGCATCTGTACACCTCGTAGAGCATGTTGGCTGATTCAAGCACTGTGAGGCCGGGCGTTATCCTGTTGAAAAATTGCATTTGGCAGACCCTGAAGGTAGGGGATTGCCACCGGCCGCAGTACAGTATCTACATATCGTTGGGCCGTCATAGTGCCCCGAATACGAACTAGAGGTGATACGGAATTGTATGCAATAGCGCCCCAAACCATTATGCCACGTTGTCGCGCTGTGGGGCGTTCCACAGTTACTGCTGGATTCGATCTTTCTCCACGTCGACGCCACACACGTATGCGATGACTATCGCTGGACAAACAGAAGCGGGATTCATCTGAGAACACTACGGTTTGCCATTCTGCCATCCACGTCGCTCTGGTCCGGCACCATTCCAAACGTTGGAGTCTGTGCTGTGAGGTCAATGGCAGTCTTCTTAGCGGGCGCCGTGATTGCAGGCCACGTGCAACCAGTCGACGGGAAATGGTTCTGGTCGACACAGGAACATCCAGGGTACCTTGCACGTGCTGCAGAATCGACGTACAAGTGACTTGCGGGTCCGCCACAGCTTGCCGGTGAGTCCGTCGATCCAAGCGGTCTGACGTCGCTCTGGCTGCACCTGCACCCCTCAATGTGGCTACATTTCCTTTTTCCAACCATCTCCGACACAGCCGATGCACAGTGCTTGCATCCATGTGGGTATCAGCTGCAATTTGACGTATGGACCAAACTCCCCTTCTCAGTCCGATCACCATACCCCTTGTAAAGTCGTCTATATGCTGGAAGTGTCTTCGTTGAGGACGGCGTGGCATTTCCTCCTATCACACGTATCCTTCGAGACAAAAACCAAATTTCTCCGATAATTAGTCTGGCAGAAAAACCAACATGAACATAGCCCACTTTTCAACTTCATTCTCTTATATCTTACTTCACGTGCGTCGGAGAGCTGCGCATTTCATATCATTTGCATAACTCAGTGACGTGCGTCTACGGTAAAATTTGCATGAATTTCTGACCACTCCTTCTTGGTGTTGCATTTTCAATGTCGAGCAGTGTAAAATGCATTGAATGATTTAAAGGAAATGGTGTGAATATTAAAAAACAGAAGAGTAACATCTCGGCCATAAGGGCAATTGATTCTTAATGCATTTGATAAAAAATAAAGTTGCAGCACTTTTCAAAGAGTTTCAAAGATTTATTTAATTGTTTTCAAGAAATCTAGAACAATTATATTTAAGGCACTTTATTTGCACTTTGTAGCCTCTGGCATTTTAATACTGAATTGCTTAGTTTCACAGATTGTACTAACTTTGTAAGAAATATCTGTTTTAAGTTAAAAAGTATATACTAAAGATTTCTCTCAACATTGTTTTTTTCCATGGGTTTTTGTAAGTATTAAAAATATATAATGCGTCCTAAATTTTTATATACAATCAATTATCTAAATTTTGTAAAATTATCATTTAAAAAACACTTGTAGCTGATGCACACTTACGTGATAACTTGATGAGAGATTACAGTGGCGTATATAGGTTTTTATTTCGGAGGGGGCCCATATAATCAAGCTTAGCCCCCCCCCCCAGTTTTTTTTTTCGCTATTACTGTAAAACAAGTAGAAATTTTCAAATTGAATTAAAATATTGTAATTTTTGGAAAATATAGAAAATTACGAAGTTTTAAAATTCCCTCCATTACTTTTTTCATAATTAAAATTATTTATGCTACCTTTTTTCAAAATTGAAACCTTAAGCCATCTTTACTTTAGACCATCTTTGGTAGTAACATTAGCAAGGACTCTCTCCCGAAATGTTTCGAAATTAATGTTTTAAAAACATTTTTATTTAGGTTATCTTTAACACCGTCAAGAGAAAAGGCAGGATTCGGGCGCTGTGCCCCGAAACTTTGCGGCATTGAAGCTTCAAAAATTCAATTTTAAGCTCTATTTTTTGAAACTGAAGGTTCAAAATTTTACTTTTAGCAGAGGTGCCCATTACGCCCAAGAGCAAAAACTTATCATTCAAGAATTCCACGAAGATCCCTCTAAAAACGAGAGCCACACGTGAAAGAAAAAGAAAACAAAAACTTTTAAAAACGCCCCTTAAAAATAATTCAATAGCGCCACTTACGCCATGATTCTTGATAGGAACAACTGCTTTTAGGCTTTGTCCAGGGTCGGATTAACGTTTATTTACGCCCTAGGCCAAGCTTTAATTTTGCGCCCCCTCGGCCGAACTATCTCAAACTTATGTCCCCCACCCCGTGCGCCTCCATATCAGTAACTAAACCAATTCTTAATTTTCGTTTTTACTTCTATGTACATAAATAATGCGTAATCGCATACTACAGAATTCTGATAATTTATCATATAAGAAGAAATAAATATTTTCAGTGGCATTTGCGTAACACTCTCAGTCCAATTTATTGCTAGAAAGGAATTTGAAATTAATAATGAAAGAATGGAAAATTCAGTCCCCCTTTTTATAACTAATACGAAAATGTAAAACTTACCTCAGAACTTTTTAATCTCTTTCAGTTTCTTTATTTCTTCAAGATGAATCTTCTCGTTGAGAAACGTGTTGTTGGGACCCAATAAAAGAAAACGACTGAGTGGACCTTCGAACCAATTTGTCTTTCTGTATAGTATTTTGCCTATTTCCGGTTGTAACGATAGACTTAGACCACCCTCCACAATAGCTCCAGGATAACTTTCCATGTCATCTGTGTGGACACTTGAACAAGCGACATCCTAATTGCTGGCAATCCATCAATACTGCTCGTTAGCATTCGGTCACTTTGCGACAGATAAGGATCAACTTTCATTGGAACTTTTCAAGTCTAGAATTCTACCCACTAGTTTCCCTGAAGGTAAAACATGTGTCGCCCTGTGTCGCCATGTGTGGCATTGCATTTGCGGGCCTTGTTTACTTGGAAATACAGAGCCTGAAGTTATAAGTCTGATTACCTCTCATCAATTTCCCTTTTTCCGACAAACAGTTTGCTGTCCCACAAAGAAGGGGTGATGACAAGAAAATGGCTTTACAGATAACAAACACCCTTTCTTCAGTTGAGTTTCGGGAAATTCTCCTCACTGGATGCCCCCCCCCCCTCGCGGCAGGCAAGGGGATTTTGTCTTGGACCGATTCCTCTCCCACGTAACAGCCTTTTTTGTGCTCTGCGAATAGACTTGCGCGCTGCATTTCTTTATATAATAAAAAAAGGGGGGGTCAACTATGTTCGCACGCCAGTTCATCCAGCGGCGCTGTTGATTATTAAAAAAAAAAAAAAAAAAAAAAAACTTATCATTGTGCGCCCCTTCGGCTTGCGCCTCCTTTTTTCTTAAGGATTTTCTTTTGAGCAAACACGAACCGAACACCTACTTCTGAAAAAATCTTTCTCGATTTCGGGGGGGGGGCCCTAGCCCCCCTTAAATACGCCCTTGAGAGATTAATAATTTGCTTGTTATATCAGAAGTAGTAGGTAAAGTACCGTTGAAAAAGTATTGTTATGATCACTAGCTGAGCTACGTTCAAATATCTAAGAAACCCTAGGGTTTCCCAGAATCTAGTTGGAAGACCTTTGTGCTAGATCAAGCGTATTTATATGACTTGTTTCTCTCTACATTTTTCTCTCTATATATTTTACAAAACTGGTATCAGGGGCACCCCGGTGGGAGGACACTATGACCCCCCAAAAAAAATTTCATATTCGGCAAATTTCTACTGATGTTTCTGAAAATTTTTAGACAGTGAGTCAATTTTGTAATATTACAATCATGCATAATTTTATATATTTTTTTCAATGATGCCTAATATCTCTTCTTAGCATATGTAAGTATCTATGCATGCACACATTTTATTATTTTTTTTCTTTTCGTTCGGTAAAATTCGGCGCTTCCTTTGATGAGTTGAGATTTTTTTCTCTCCCAAAAAAAAACTACATTTTACGTACCCCAGCTTCTTTCAACAATTTAAAAATCTTGAATTTTTTAAAGTTATCTGCTGTAGGTAGTTTGTTTTTTAAAATGTCTCCATTGACAATTATAGTTTCTAAGGATTTGTTTATGTTATCAATATATATTCGTTTATTTTAATACTCTATGTTGAAATAGCCGAAAATGTTGTTTTGAATGGATACATTAAAATAACAAGCTTAAACATCGTTATATTCATACCTTTCAGGATTCCGAAGTGCAAAAAAAATGATATTTGTTAAAAAAATTTGTACGTTTCCTTACAGAAAATTTATTTTATATGTTCGAGCCAAAATGCCGCCCCTAAAATTTGCCGCCCCGGACAGGGGTCCGGAATGTCCGCCGCTAGGGCCGCCCCTGTTTGCTTCGCTTCGCTTTTATACTAAAAGATGTAACTAAATGTTATTCCATTTAGCAAACAAATACGCGTTTTAAAAACATGAAGATACATAATTTTTACAATGAGCGACACAAATATAAATTACAGTTGGTTTTATGACATCTTAAAGATTATCAAAACTTAGAAAGAATTATTGCAGCAGTAAAATCTAGTTGCAAATATGATTTAAAAAAAAGGAATTTCCCGAGGTTATATAAGAATAATTATCATGATATAATATTGATAAAAGTGTACAGTTTTACCCCAAAAGATATTGAATACTGATTTTTTTTATTTTTGTTTTAGGTTAACTTCTTAGTGAGTTCAAGTAGTAAGGTTTAATTCTATGTCTACTCAATTGTAATCAATTTTTTTGTTAATGACTCATCAAAATTATTTTGCGTTCGAATTTCCCCATTGGTACGTCTAGCTGTTTGAAAAAGTACATACTAAACATTAGTCATCAATAGAAGCGACTATTATATCTTTCACGCCAAGACAGGCCGTCATTTGGGACATCAGGACGGGTGGTCAATGGCCTCCCCCCTGGTTTTGGAAATTAATGTATTTTCATATAAGTGGGCGTGGCTTTTGCTTTTTTTGGTATAATTTACATTGAAATTTGGTATAATTCCCCCCCCCCCCAACGGCAAAATTTGAAATGACGGGCCTGCGTCAGGAAAAAGGGGTTAACAACAGGGAAATACGAATTTTCACAATAATTAGTGGAAAACCTTTCCCCACCAATATTCATGACGAAAAATAACTATGCAATGGTAAAAAATGAAGTTTTTATTCATATGATCATTGTGAATTTTTTTCTTCATTTATATTTGTGAGAAGCGTTTAATATCAAAGTCAAGGTTGCAAAAATTCAACCTTTAGACTTCATCTCTCAATCTCCCCCCCCCCCCCCCAAGAGCCTGTCCCGTATTTACAGTTCTTAAATCTGGCAACCCTGCCGCACACTGCTCAGAAGAGCAATGGGAAAGAATTACTAAAGTGCCAGCCTTCTTAGATTCTTGTTTTTCGACGTTGCTTGCTCTTGGACAGTGGTTGGAAAAACTACATTTCTTTTGTAGCGAACTACAACTACAGCTACTTTGTTATAAATGCAGTTAACTACAACTACAACTACTTTTTTTTAAATGTAGCGACTACAAACTACTTTTGAATTGCAGTCGCTACTTCGCTACTTTTTAAAAATAAATAAATAAAAAGCATACACCGTTTGAGAATTGACGAGAAGAATTTTAAAAGTGATTTACATTAATAAATTAACTCATTTGAATATGGAATAGAACTGGGAATTGTTTTTGAATTTACTTGTTACTTTTCCTTTTTTGTACCTTTTTTTTTTGCTAAAACTTGTCCTTTTTAGATTTTTTTTACAATTTTTACGAATATTCGCCACAAGAAAGGATTAAAAAGTTGAAACATTGTAAGAATTCAAACTCCGCTGCTGTACTCGAGCAAGATTTGCACCAGTCAAAGTCGATTAAACCTCGTTTTTTTCCTTCGTTCTTTTTTTCTTTCTTTCTTCTTATTTTTTTTTCATAATTAAAAGTAGTTTCCAGAAATCGCTACAAACTACTATTTTTTTGTCATCGCGCTACTCACTACTCTACTTTTTTTAGAAAGTAGTGCGCTACACTACAAACTACTAAAAAATGTAGCTACTACAGTAGTTTCGCTACTTGTAGAGCGCTACTTCCGAACACTGCTCTTGGACTATCATAGTAACGAAAGGAGGCAGATGAAAAAAATATTCATTTCCCACTCTCCACACTTTTCCCTTTATGGTCGTCATAGTTACGGCGCTGTGGACTTTTTTCCCACTTAGCTCTAGCAACAGTGGTTAAACGCAAACGATTAAAATTGCTTTGTTCGTAAACTATCATTCAATCAACGTTAAAAGAATACTTTTTGGAGTATTTGAGTAACGGATATAAAAAAAAAAGAGTGGAGCTGTCTTCTTTCGTGCGGTTTCCATGGAGATGGCACAAAATTTCTTTACTTGATACGCCTATTTTAAAGTAACAGGGTATAGCCAACGCCTCCTAAATACTAAATGCCTGCAACTTTCTGGTTTTTAGCACAGAGCAAAATTTCATTCATGGTTCACGATACACTGCCATCTACCAGAGTTCTTCGAGAAAGAGAAATTAACGATTGGTTCATTTCTAAATTTAAACTTAAAAATCAACCAATCAAAAAATTTAATTCGAATATTGTTTGGATCCATCGCCAATAGCTGCAAAATGCCCTTGGTTCACGATACACTGCCATCTACCGGAGTTCTTCGAAAAATTAACGATTGGTTCATTTCTGAATTTAAATTTAAAAACTATCCAATCAAAAAATAACAACGGCATTATCGGATTGCCGCAAGGTGGCGTTTAAAGTGGCAACCCAACTCGTCGACGCGGGCGAAGCAAAAATGTTCTAGGCATTAGTATTTAGGGAGGCAGTTTGGCTATAGCTGGGGCAGAGGGCCTGATTACCCAAAAAGCTCGGGAAGCTTGAGCTTCCTCCTCCAACATTTTTAGGGGGCCCAAAAATGAACTGAAAAGCTACTAAAAAAATTTCAAGTTTCGTCTTTTATATTTAGCTTTTTTAAGAGAGCTGTTCAATATAATTTGTCCCAACTGTGCCTATATTGTGACTTTTAACAGCTTTGATTTACTCTTAACTTCAGTTTAAGGGGTTTTAAATTTGCCAAATATTTTTAAAAAAATTTTTCCCCTACAACAAAAAGCAGGCGGGGCCCCAAAATGAGACTGGGCTTCCCTTAACCACAGGGGTTAATCGGGCCCTGGCTGCGGGGGGGACGGAGAGTTTCGAAGATAGCTAGCTGATTGACAGCTCAGCACATTAAAAAGGATGTATCTCAGAGCGTTAATCCGAGGGCATTGCGCAATTAAGAGCTTCTCTTTCAGAAATACCCGTTTTTGGAAGTGTCGCTGAACTCCCCGACGACCCTGAACGAGTTCTATAAACGCCTTCGATAACACTTCAGAAAATCGGTGTTCGAAAACTGGTAACACTTTCTCTAGAAAAATTCGAAAAACAATGTGATGAAAGAGATGGACAACGGTGCTAAGCCGGGGAGGGGGCTCTAGACCTCTGAATATTTGTGAGGTCATGCTTGTTATATGCTAGTAATGTGTGCATTCAATAGTTTTCTCAGGATTTCACGTTTTTTGAGTTTATTAAATTTAAAAACTGAAAATTTTAAACATTTAGACAAAATTGAGTGTTTTTAATCTTTTTCTCTTTCTCTATACAAATTTAAATACACCATTACTATATACTTTAAAGGTTTCAGCAGATCTTGACCTACTTACTTCAGGATACACATTTTAACTATGAGAATAGGAAAAAAGCACTTTAAAATTGAACTGCAAAGCAAAAAAAATTATTTTCTTTTATACTGAAGAGGGGACCCTCGCCACAGACGCGCCAACAAAACTTTCTTTTTTGGCGTTTATTCTATACATCCTGTAGGTTCCATAATTCCATAAAAGTTTATCTTTCTTCTTGTGGGGATGTTTTGAGTTAACTGTGATTAAAAAACAACAAAATTTGGAACAAATTTTGAGAAATTTCTATAAGTGGGGTTAGGGGGGGGTCTCTTCAAAGCAGTGAGCGCGATTAAAACAATTTTTCGTAACCACTATGTCTCTTTATGGCTATTACATTTTCAGTTAGTATGTTAAAAAAAATTCAGGGGTTGCTTTTAGGGGGAAAATATCGCATCGAATGCAAAGTCGAGCGAAAAGGGCCTAAAAACCATACTTTGCGGCCCCTTAACTAAAGAAAGCACACACGACCCCAACCCAAATAACTTTGGGTGTCCTCATAACTACACACTGAACAATCAATAAATGTAAACATAACCATGGGGTGGCGTTTCTGTAAAAAACTACAGCGCACTGAAATGAGTCTTTCAGCCGTTTTACCAAAAAAAGCGCTGCATAACATCAAACTTTAGGAATTTTTACCGAACGAACAAAGTTTTTTGGGGGTACAAACTTCAGAATGTTCACTTCTCATGACCTACTTTGACATATAAAAAAATGAGGAAAATCAAAAATGGTCACTGCCACACCTTGTATGAATTTCAAACTAATGGCTCTTAACCCATGTTTACCTCAAATGAAATTTCCGGACAACCTGTATACTGTCCAACGTCGAAAGGTGCCTGGCACCGTGGAACTGCCCTCTTTCAAAAAGGGGTGACAGTTTGATTAAGAAAATGGACCATAGCATTTCTGCTTAGTCCGATATTGGGTTATTCCATAGTGACTAACGTAACATTCAGAGCTGATTTTGTACATGACATTTTTTATCTACTTTACCCCTTATTTTATGCCTTTTTTCGGATTATCCGCGATGTTCGTCTTCCGCGATAAATCGGGAGTGTACTGTATATTATTTCAGCAGGGAATCCAATATGGCAGGATTTCTTACTTCATTCTGCGTCATCAGTTTCACGAGCGACAATTTATCTACAGTTCCAACGATGCGAATCCAAGCACATTTCTACTAAAGATTATACTCCTTAAGCGACATTTAAATTCTCAAGTATGTGACAGCTAGCTGAGATGCTTGTAAACAATAAATAAACCAAGAAAATAAATATTTATGTTTCAAAATTGCAAACTGCAGTTTGTGCTATGCAAAAGGAAATGGAAAGTTCGAAATATAGCAGGATAAATCAAATGCTGTTTATAATCTTACTATTTTTTTTTCTAGAACTTGCTAGGGGAAAAGATTGTGATTCTTTTATCCAAATCATTAATCATGATTAAATCTTTCTTTAAGGACCATTAAGCATAGAAAACACAAACACGTCAGGGGTGTGTCGCTGTTTTGTTTCAATAAGTTTTGTTTTGTTTTTTTTTAGCGTGAAACTGTTTGATTATAATCTCGGACACTTGCTGATGATTTTTGAGATGCAAAAAATAAAAAATGTGTGTGGGTGTGTATGTTCCTTCAGTTTTCGTCGAATCTGGTAGCAAATTTTGCAGGGAGGTACTTGGGCAGCCGGGAAGGAGCGTGGTGGTGGGAGGGGGGGGGGGTCGAACGCCAAAAAAGTACGGAGCAGCTCGAATTTCAATTTAAGGACTCCAAAATAGCGTAAAATGGCTCTTTCTATACGAAAGAGAAATCACTGCTCACACTTGCTTGAAAAACATGCGTCATTTCTCTTCTGGACTACCTTGGGTTCATTTCTCCAACCCCTTCCCAGCCCTAGGACAGCACCAACAGCACGAAATGTAATGGCTGTCTCCTATGCATTTCACTGTTATTTTCACACTTGCAGTAGAGGTTCCAGTTTAAAACTGAAAAATGCACAAAAAATAAACTGCAAAATTAGCAATTTTTCAGTTTTTCTGTAAAGCAGCAATTTTACAGTTTATTACCGCAAAGTTAGCTGTATTATACTGTAAAAACAACAGTATAATACTGGCAGCAGAGGTTCCAGTTTAAAACTGTAAAATTCACAATAATAAAGTGCAAAATTTGCAATTTTACAGTTTATTACTGCAAAGCAGCAATTTTGTAGTTTACTACCACAGTTTTACAGTTTATAACCGCAAGGTTAGCGGTATTATACTGTAAAAACAACAATACAATACTGGCAGCAGAGGTTCCAGTTTAAAACTGTAAAATGCGCAGTAATAAACAATAAAATTAGCAATTTTACAGTTTATTACTGTAAAACTTTTTACAGTGTGGGTACCAGTGGGATAACTCAAAAAGAGGGAAAACAATGAATTAAATGACGCATAAACAGCAAAGTTCTAAAAGAAATGATAAATATGAAAGAATATGGGTAGCAAAATGTAGACTTTAAGAGCAAGTGGATGTCGAATTATAGATGTTCCTGAAAAGTGTGTCTGGCCCACACCCATTGTATTACCCACTGAAATTAACATTTGGCCAACAATTCGAAAAAAAAAATAACTGTCGACTTACCGAGGTAGTTGAGTTGTCCGCAAGTTGAGTTACCGGAGTTCTTTGCGCTTTTCAATGTTGTTTTATATGCTTTTATCTTGGTGATGTTAGAGGAGAGGATTTTCGATTCCCCCCCCCCTCAGTTTGTAAAACACGATGGCAGGTCATTTTCAATGATGTCAGTGAAAATGATTTTATTCAGGGATTCCGCCAAGAAATTTTTCGAAATGTAAGTTGCAAAAACATAATTTCAGAGGAAGTTCAATGATGATAGGGGAATGTAGGTCCTACCCCCGGAAATTATTTGACATTTGTTTCCAAAAAGTAAATTTTAGACGATTTTTAATGGTTCTCGGTAGAGGGGGGGGGGGTGGCAGCGAAGTTTGTAACACTATGATGTTTACAAAATAATCGCCCATTTTTTTCTAGTTTTTTTTTCTCCTTAGTCATACATTTTTAGGACCAGCAATTAGGAAAGGGATTGTCCCCCTTCACTCTAATTTACGCCACAACGTCAAAAGAGACCCAAACACACCCCTGGCCAGGAATTTTATTTGTCATTTAGGGAGAGTGTTAAGCATGCACTACATGATATCGCTTTTATTTTTGAGGAAGCCAGTGCAACGCCGGGCCACGCAGCTAGTATGATTAATAAAATTTGATTTCATGTTCTTTATTCTATTACTTTCTGTTACAAAAGATAATTAAGGGGCATTAACATTAAAAATAAAATAATAATACACACTGTTAAAAAAAACCTGAATTTTCAGGAAGTTTTTTTTCTGATTTTAACAGAAAATTTCTGTTTTCGCTTCAAAACGTATCTTTTCCTTAAAGGAACAGACATATTCCGTGAATTACCGATCATTTTTTCCCCGCGCCAGGAACTTGGAAACTTGGACGCTTGCCAAAACATATATCGTTCGAATGTAGTGAGAAACCGATAGTGTTGTGAAGCCATTTTGCTTCAAAATTTGAGATTGCAAGGATTGGAAAACTTAAGCTGGATTTATAGCGTTCCCCCAATTATTTTGTGCCGTTAGAAGACTTGTGAAAAAATGATCTTTTCACGCTCCTGGAAGTCATTCTATTCCTGAAAGGATTCTATATGCCGCGTTGGATACAAGACGCATCCGCCGAGTTTCCCTTGTCCGACATTTTAAAGAAGATTTAGTTTATCAGTCCATAATTCATCGCAATGCATTCACGCAAAATGGGCAACAAAGGGGTGTGTGAGTATATTTTAAAATCCATACCTCCTTTTGTTGTCTTTTTTGTAAGTCGTCTATTAGAGAGAAGATTTTCGTCCAGGAAGAGGTAAGGCTCTTGCCCCATCAATTTTTATCATGTTTTTATTTTTGTTATTATTATTTTTAATTTAATTTGAGTCTAGACTTAATAGTTTGTTATTTCATGATGTGAACTGATAGACATTTAAGAGTTACATATATAAACCAACTATGAGTGCTGAGGGTTAGTAAAATGATTTTTGTAATTTTCCACAACGATTAAAAAACTTAGTCTCAAAACTAAGCTTTTTTAATACGCTTTTATTAGTTTCACATGTCGGTTTGTTTGTATGCATGTATGTAACTCTAAATGAAAGATCAATTCACGTTCTTTGCAAATATTAAAAGTAATATGTTTAATACTGTTAACACTAAAAGCTGAAGTATATATTACATGTTGATGTATTATAAGTGCATCTAAAAGCGTATTTTTTAGTTTTTTTAAACCAGTTTAAAGATTATTCTTTGGAAGCGATTTCATTAAAAACAAAAAATATCGTCAATTTTCAGAGTCCATTTCTTAAAGTGTTGATCACTATGAATACCATAACGTAAATGTATGAAAATAGAGGAAATCAGTGAAAATACAGGATTTTTTTTAAAGGAACCACGAATGTTTCAAATTCAGAAAAAAAGAAAAAAAAAACTTTCGGAAGAACTTAATTTGTATTCAAACTTAAGAGAAAATATTAAAAAAAATGCACCTTGTTAATACTTCTTAATGTTTTGAAGTTGTGCGCTCAGAAATACTATGCATTGATCATTCCACCTTCAAAATATTTGAGTATTTTATGCGAGAATTGATGTAATCTTTACAAAAAAAAAAATCATGTTATTTTAATGAACTAAAATTTTTAATGAAAAAAAAAACCAATTCTTGTACTGCTAAAGTATTTTTTTAAAGGCAAGATATTTGAGAGTTTGAATTGTATATATTTATATATATAATATGTATATATATATATATATATATATATATATATATATATATATATATATATATATATATTTGTGTGTGTATGTATGTATATATAAGTGTAAGCGTCTAGGTATAAGCCTATAACGTATAAACGGGGAAGCGAGAAAATGAAGAACGGAGAATTAAGAAACGAAAAAATGAGGAACGGAAAAATGATGAACTGACATTTCTCAAAATCACGGAAATATAATTAACGAAACGGAAACACTCCGGCAACTCAGCTGCCGTATATTTTTTCGTTATTTTCAGGACATTTTTTTAACAGTGCAGCTTTACAATGAAGGAAGAAATTCCGATGTGGACAAAACATCTTCGCCCCAGTTGAAAAGGTGTATTGTGGATGAAATTACTTTTTCAAAAACTGCAATAAAGATAAATACTACAGATAAATCTCAATTAATTTGTACTATCATCCAAAAATGATAATTTCACTTTTCAAATGAAATTGAAAAGTAAATAAGAAAATGAAAAGGTAAATAGTAATAACATTATTTTTTTAACAAAAAATGGTTTTTAAAAGGATTTTTCGGAACAGTTCTGAAAAATTTCGGAGGGGTTTTGAACCCTAAAACCGACCCCTTAAATACGGCCCTGCCCCTGGCTACGCGTTTCTCAACTTTCTATTTCGTCACGCAGCCGAGCAACGTGATCGAAAGAAATAGAAAGTAAGCTCTCGCCCCGGGATTCACTCGCCGCCGATTCCATTCCATCGACACTCGCTCATTCTTATTTGTCGATTACGGCTGCCCCTAATCGACCCATTAGAGAAGTTCTTCGACTCTCGCGGGGTCCGTCCGCAACTGGGTCACCCCATAGGTATAGAATAGGGTTACTGGATAGCTGATAGCCTCCAATCTGAATGGGGTAGAGTGTAACCAGGAAATCTCGCCAACTGTCCCCCTCGTTTCACTGTAAAAATGGATGTTTTTACAGTATAATACAGCTAATTTTACAGTATAAAACTGCAAAATTACTACTCTTACAGTGTATTTCCGTGCATTTTACAGTTTTAAACTGGGACTTCTGCTACCAGTATTATACTGTTATTTTTACAGTGTAATACAGTAAAATTTTACAGCAATAAACAGTAAATATGAAATAAGTTGATAGCTTCTGATCTGAACGGGATACAGTGTAATCCTAAAATATCGCCAACTGTTTCCCTCGTTGGGCTTAGTCACTGCTTTTAGCATTGGAGTCTATACTAAAAAAATAGATGTTTTTACAGTATAATACAACTAATTTTACAGTTTAATGAACTGTAAATTTGATAATTTTACAGAAGTAAACTAAAATTGCTGGTTTCACAGTACATCACAGCACAGCGCATTTTACAGTTTTAAACTGGAAACTCTGCTGCCAGTATTATACTGTTGTTTTTACAGTGTAATACATCTCATTTTATGGTAAAATTACTAATTTTACGGTAATGGACTGTAAAATTGCTAGTTTACAGTAATAAACTGCAAAATTTCTGTTTCACAGTTTATTACAGAGCATTTTACAGTTTTAAACTAGAACCTCTGCTGGCATTATTACACTATTGTTTCTACAGTACAGTAGCCCCTCGTTATATCGCGCCTCGTTATATCGCTCATTCGGATATATCGCTCTTTTCTTTTGTCTCCCCCAAAAAAAACTTTTAGTTCGAAACCATTTTTGAGAAAATACGTAAGGTGCTCAGAAAAGGTCTCTTTCTCATTTATTTTGTCATCAATGAACAAAACGAAAGTTCTTCTATACGACTTTGGATTCTTATTTCACCAAAACAATAGGTTAATTTTATATCTGTATACATACTTTTTAAGACATGCACATTGTAACAACAACTGCGGTAAGCTATACTTTTGACTGAAAAAAAAAATCTGATGTTCGAACAAATGAATTTTTATGTATGTGCACGAATAATTTACTTGCATGCTAGATAGAAAACTATTTTTAATGACCTCGGTTATATCGCGCTTTCGGATATATCGCGCTTTTTTCTTGTCCCCCGAAAAGCGCGATATAACGAGGGGTTACTGTATAATACAGCTAACTTTGTGGTAATAAACTGTAAAACTGCTAATTTTATGGTAATAAACTGTAAAATAGCTAGTGTTACAGTTGATTACTGTGCCAGTATTATACTGTAAAAACAACAACTTTTCTTTTGCAGTGTGGGCTCAGTGACTGCTTTTGGCAGAAGATTCTACAAGGACACTCACCGTTTTTAAAGATTAAATAAGAACGACTCATTGAACTATCAAACGACCGGTTTTCAACGGAGCGACTCTCTGCCGAACATATACTTCATCAAACAAAATCATTCCCTCTTTTAACTCATACCAATGGCTCCGCTGTGCTATCCTGCTGAAACGTAAAAACTAGTTGGAACTGAAGGACAAGTAATAGAGGTGCGACATCGATGTCGACGGTTTGGAAACATCGATAATTTTACCACTGATGTTTTACGCTCGATATTTTTTAAATATCGATGTTTTGAGTTCGATGCTTTTTTCGATGTCAATGTCTTATGTTATAGAAAAAAAATTGCGTAAATGTAAAAACATGACATCGTTAACCAGTAGTTGCAATGATGATCTCATTGGAAAACATTTTCTGTGATCATAATCGATGTATCTCTCCTGTTGAAAAATATTCTACAAAATATCCAATTATAGTTTCTTTAATTCAAACAGATGATTTACGGTCGATGATTTTTTAAACAGGGTTCGATGTTTTTTCTAAGTCGATAAGTTACATTTCATTCAGAAAAAGTTTCATAAAAATATGCAATAAAAAAAGTTGCATCGTTAATCATTAGAAGCAGTATTTGGAAAAAGTTTTATATTATTGCTATTGTTGTTTTACGGTTGATGTTTTTCAGGAAAAAACGAAAAACGCGATATATCCGATTGAGCGATATAACGAGGCGCAATGCAGCGAGAAGTTACTGTATCACTGCATATTCAAATGTAAACGAAATATATTTAAAAACAGACCAGTGTTTTGAAACGTCGATGTTTGAAAACATCGATGTTTTTTAGTCGATATATCAATACCATCGATGTTTCAATTTCTAACATCGATGTTTTTCCATCGATGGCGAACCCCAAACGAGTAATAATATTTTAATTCAAAACGAAATACATTTATAAAGAATAAAAAAGTTTAACTCGCCAAGCTTATTCAGGTTTTTGCCATTGAATCCTCTCTCCAGTATTTGTGGGTCACCCCCTCGGGGGGTGGAGAGAGTTGAACGACTCCCGTGCTTTCTGTTTCATTCGATGATGAGAGGGAATTTGGAGGAAAAAGATTTAAAGTTTTTTTTCTCTTCTTCTCTTACTCTCGATCTTCCAGAGAACCAGTTCATGTCAAAGGGAAAGTGGACATGGGGAGGAAAAAGTGACTAGAAAAGGTTTTTTTTTTTTTTTTTTTTTTGTTGCCGATTTGATTAATTGCGTAAGAAGTTGTAATAGACTTGCCATTTTTGCAAGCAATTGAAAATCGCAAGTTCCCTTTAAAGATCACGAATTGGTTATTATCCAACAGTTGATGTTCTTTTAATTTATCAGATTACCATGACACTAAGAATAAGGCTAGCTCGTTGCTTTTAATATTTATTTGGAGACTCAATTCCGTCGAACAGCTGCAATACAATTTTGTGAGTGAATGACTTGAAAATGCAGCTATCTGACGCCACTGGTTTCGTTTTCAAAGCGCACTTTCTTGAGCGTGGGTTTTTTAAAAATGCATTAAAAATCAATCATTGTGTTTCGAAAGTAGGCGATGGTGAATTTTTGTGTTTTGTAAAGCAAAAATGTAAATAAATAAATATAATAATAACCGCAAAGATAAAAATCGATACATGACGATGCGAAAATGTTAAAAACGATTATGCTAAAATACGAAAATGATTAAAAGCGATACGAAAATGTTTATCATATGTGCAAAATTAGAAACAAAAAGAACATTCCTATTTTTGTACCTTTTGATGAATTGCGGGACGATTTCGATCATTATCATTATTTAAACTTTATCCAGCATCAGAATCCACCAATAAATAATGTATTTTACTAATAATATCAATCATCACGAGAATATATCTTGTTCTTAAGATTTAACTTTTAAGACTGTTGCTATTCATAAGTACTGTTACATAAAGTACAAAAAAAATGGAGGAATACGCAGGAAATTCTATAGTTTTAATTAAATTTTAAAAAATCTTGGGCGAATTTGAAAAGTTCAAGTTCGAGGTGCACACTATCAGTATGCGGACTAATTTTGTATCAATTTTCAAAATCGTACGCTGCGGAAATTTTACAGGAGAGCGTTTGACCCGCAAGCTATGACGTCATCAAACTTTGATTTTATATATATATATATATATATATATATATATATATATATATATATATATATATATATATATAATATATATATATATATATATATATATATATATATATATATATACACTAGGTGGCCAAAAGTATCCGGACACTATCAAAAATTCACATTTTTACATATAGCTCGAGAAATAAGTGATCAATTGTTCTTTAACTTTAGTCATACAAAATATAGGCTTCACCGAACATTTCCAAGTTGAAACTAAACTACCCTTGCATTTGGGGGATGACAAGAAGGGGGTTGAAAGAAAAACCGCTTTTTGACCATAACTCTTCGAAAATAGCTCGGAATAAGCTATCAATTTCAGTAATTAATTAGCATACTATGTATAATTACTGTACAAATTTTTATGAACGTACCACTCTTACTTCTGAAGATATGAAACATTTTTGAAAAAACGGCAATTTTATTTGAAGGGTTTTTGCTCATAACACGCAGAGTTATTGATCAAACCTTATCACAACTTCAGGAAAGATGACAAAATACAAGAGAAAGAACATACTAAAACGGTAAATAAAAATATTAAAAATTCGATGAGATATGAACGTCAAAAGGAAATAATTTTTCACGGCGCATGCGCGAACGACAGAAATTTATAACTACAAAAATATTGTAGCCTGATTTATACTGCATCTTATAAAAAAAGTTCCAGTTGAATATCATGAAAAATGAAAAATATATCAGCGATCTAGTGAGCTGTATTTCATTCATTCGCAGACAATACATAAATAGTGAGGGTCTGTCCACAAAGAGCTATTTTTAAATTAAAGGTTATTGCGTCGTCGTTCAAAACCAACGTTTCAGAGGGTGTCCGGATACTTTTGGAAACCTACGTATAAGGTCTTTTTGGCCGAACAGACGAAATGTGACGACAATGCCGAATATAAATTTTCAAACTGTATACAATTTAACATTGAAAAAAAATGATCGATTGTCACCACACTATTTGTGGACAACCCCTTTATATTTATGTATTGTCTGCGAATGAATGAAATACAGCTCACTAGATCGCTGATATCTTTTTCATTTTTGATGATATTCAACTGGAACTTTTTCTATAAGATGCAGTATAAATCAGGCTACAATATTTTTGTAGTTATAAATTTCTGTCGTTCGCGCATGCGCCGTGAAAAATTATTTCCTTTTAACGTTCATATCTCATCGAATTTTTAATATTTTTATTTACCGTTTTAGTATGTTCTTTCTCTTGTATTTTGTCATCTTTCCTGAAGTTGTGATAAGGTTTGATCAAAAACTCTGCGTGTAATGAGCAAAAACCCTTCAAATAAAATTGCCGTTTTTTCAAAAATGTTTCATATCTTCAGAAGTAAGAGTGGTACGTTCATAAAAATTTGTACAGTAATTATACATAGTATGCTAATTAATTGCTGAAATTGATAGCTTATTCCGAGCTATTTTCGAAGAGTTATGGTCAAAAAGCGGTTTTTCTTTCAACCCCCTTCTTGTCGTCCCCCAAATGCAAGGGTAATTTAATTTCAACTTAGAAATGTTCGGTGAAGCCTATATTTTGTATGACTAAAGTTAAAGAACAATTGATCACTTATTTCTCGAGCTATATGTAAAAATGTGAATTTTTGAAAGTGTCCGGATACTTTTGGCCACCTAGTGTATATATACATATATATATATATATATATATATATAGTTGCCATGGACGCGATGCAAAATTTCTAAACTTGATACACCTATTTTGAAATAACAAAGTGTAATTGAAGCAAACAAATGAGTTACACTTTCTTTAAATAGATACCATTCATTGCTGGAAGACTGTCACAATAAAAGTACACTCCAGAGATCTGATACGAATTAATTGGGCAGGGCGATGACATGATCCATAAGATGGTGAGAATTATGTCTCAGAAATCGATCAGACTGTAATTAGATGCGTTGTATTCTGCAAATAGGCATGCGCCCTTTTTTTCTGTGACAACCTGAACACAATTTCTGACAAGGATTACTGACAGCGAGGCAGTGGTGTTCTTTGTTCTAAATGAGCTCCCGTCACCTATTCGGCTGTCACAATTAGAGCAAGATTTAGGCGCGAGTTAAACTGGTATCAAGATCTAATTAGCGATTCAAGAGTAGAGAGAAATAAGCTGTGAGTAAGTTAGAATTTCTCTACTAGCAATGAAGCTGAAAGTTTGTGTCTCTGGATGTCTGTCTGTCTGTTACGCGCGTAGAGCCAAGACCGTTCGGCCGATTTTCACGAGAATTGGCACAAATTAGATTGTAGCATGGGAAAGAACGTCTCGATTTGATTTTGTTTTGTTTTTTCAATTCCAATTTGAAGCTCGTTCTTTGTCAAAGTTAGGAAAATGCGGGAGAAATATTCCATGTACATTTTCAAGTTTTATATCATTCGAAAGCTTTGAATTTTCTGAAAAAAAATGAAGTTGGTTCGAACTATCTGCGAGCATTAGGAGAGCTGTTATAACAGCTTTAAAATCTCGGAATTCAAGGCTTACCTTCAGCAAGCCAAACGATTCTAAATTAACAAGCTTGAGAATAAAATAAAGAGTTATGCCGGAACAGAACTTATTTCTTCAACGGAAATTAACTTCTGTTTTGTTACCTCGATTACGCCTTATACTCCTTAGTTTGTTTCGTTTTACATTTTATTTTTTAAACATCTTTTTAAACTTTATTTTACTGGCATAAAGATCTAATTAGCGATTCGGTAGTAGAGTAATAAGCTGCGAGTAAGTTAGAACTCAATACCTAAAACTTTAACTTTAATTCAGAGTTCCCCAAAGTGTGGTTCGCGGACCCCCGGGAGCTTATGCTAAGGGGTCCACGGTACTACCCTGCTAGAACGTAAAAAATAGTCGAAATTGAAACAAAATTTTAATTCAAAACGAAAGTACAGTGAACTCTCACTTATACGCCGCCTCATTTATGCGCCTTTTTCACTAATACGACGATTTTGAATGGTCCCAGCACATTTCATATTAAAATAATGATATTATCATTCGTTTATGCGTCGCTCTGAAGATAAATATTTCACTTATGCGCCGAATTTTTCGTAAAATTAAAAAAAAAAATATTTTCTTTAAAAAAATAAGCCTTTTTTTTCATTTTCCTCTTTAATCTTTCGATTTTATTGCTCGCTGAAGGCTTTTTTCCGTATGAACTAGAGTTCGAAGGGGGACAATTACCTACTATGGATCGTTTTAAGGGGAACAGTTTGTAATTAGGCATGCTACAATTTTTGTTTTCTCTTTATCATTGTAGTTACGTTACAGTAATTGCCTAACCGTAGTAATATGTCCCTTTGTCTATAGAAACATTCTTATTCATTCTCTCATTAGAACCTATGTAGCGTTTTAGTCCTTTAAATAGGCTTGTTCACTTATACGTTTTTTTCACTTATGCGCCTTTTTCTGTTGGTCCCTTGGGCCGGCGCATAAGTGAGAGTTCACTGTATATTTATGGGGGATATCGAAACTTCTTTACGTATTCGCAAGGAGCAGCAAACCCCTCAGAGCCTCGAGTTTAGCACATGCTTGACACATAATTGAGTTTCGAATAGATTTTAACTTCCCTAGATCAAAATAGGAATGTTAAGTAATGAAAACTAGACAAGAACTCTCAAAAATACACAGAGCAATGAATAAATAAAGTTAAAGGGGAAAAGGGGAAACAAAAGGAAAAACATGTTTAAAAAAAAGGAAAAACGTAAAAAAAAGTTTTGTAGCCAGAGTTTGAAGGTAAGCTTGATTGTAATATGAGGAAAGGAACTTTCAAAACATCAAAACATTAAAAAAAAAAAAAAAAATCCTCAGCGGCCTTATTATAATTTCGCCATGTTTTTTTTTAACCCTGCCTCCCCCCCTCTCCCCGAGTATTTTCTTTCTTTTTCTTTTTTTTTATATATAAAAAAGGGAAAAAAAAGGAAAAACACCCTCGCTGGTCCACGAATTTTTTTTCATTTGTATTACCGATCCGTAGTTGAAAAAGGTGGAAAAATGCTGCAGTAAAAAAATTCACTTTTTGGCTGTGTTTCAAAAGATTACGCATAAAATACCGGGGGCGAATGATTCACACGAGTTATCTGATTGTTATCAATTAATTAATCATCACACAGGTACTCATTTATAACTTCATTACAGTTCTTTCATTCACTATACTCTGTGTAACAAGAGCTGGCGTGTCAAAGCCAAATTAATTTCCCACTCTCCGCACTTTTCTCCTTATGGTAGTCATAGTTACGGCGCTATGGACTTTTCCCCCACTCAACTTTTGCAACAATGGCTAAAGGCAAACAATTGAAATTGCTCTGTGCGTGAACTATTATGCAATTGCAAAATCAACGTTGATAAAACACAATTTTTTCTTAGAAATGTGTGCTTTATTTATGTATGCCAAGATTTTCTACATAACGTTTAGAAAAAACTGAGACATGAGGATATACTAAAAACCGTCAACCTAATTCAATAAACATAAAATACAGTGAACTCTCACTTATACGTCGCCTCATTTATGCGCCTTTTTCACTTATGCGACGATTTCAAATGGTCCTAGCACATTCCATAGAAAACTAATGATAGTATCATTCGTTTATGCGTCGCTCTAAAGATAAATATTTCACTTATGCGCCGAATCCCCCCCCCTCCCCCTTAAAATGTAAAAAAAAATTAATTTAATTTCTTTAAAAAATAAGCATGTTTCTTCACTTTCCTCTTTAATATTTCGCCTTTATTTCTCACGGAAGGCGTTTTTTCCGCATGAACTAGAGTTTGGAGAGGGACGATTATCCATTATGCATCGTTTTACAGGGAACAGCTTGTAATTAGGTATGCTACAATTTTTGTTTTCTCTTCTTGCCAAACCGTACTAATATGTCCCTTTTGTATGGAAACTTCTTATTCATTCTCTCATTAGAACCTATGTTGCGATTTAATCTTGTAAATAGGCTTGTTCGCTTATACGTCTCTCTCACTTATGCGCTTTACCGTTTTGGCTACTCTGACTGTTGGTTGATAGAGACAGAGGATGCAAGTTACATGTTAGCATCTTTATTTTTAAACCTATATACAGCTATGTTACACAAATTATAAGTTCAGATATTTAGGACGCTGCGCGACAACATCCTTCCGTGTTGTTCGCTCTCCAAAACGCTTCTCCTCCTCCGACCCCCCAAGTCTGGGTATATAAGGGGGCCTTTCCGTCAGCTGGGTTTATCAGACAACGAGTGTTTATCTCAATTCCGAGAATGATGAAAGTTATTACCGTTCTCTTGTCAAAGCGTTTATATTCCACTCGAATTTATGTTCGGCATAGTGTCATTGCATGTCGCTTCACACCAAACAGGAATTCTCGCTGGGCGCAACAAATGTCAACCATTTGCCATCTCACAGTGGTACACAATAAGCACATGGCTGGAATTTCGTGGAAAACGAGCACTTGTTGACTATTTACTCGCATTTCTGAGAGTTCTTCGCCTTTGATGTTAATAGACACAAAACAGCGTGTTTACGTCTGAAAGTTTCCCTGCGTGAGGTCCAAGCATTGGTGGCCCAAAGGAATTTCTATATCGCAACAGGCGATGATAACACAAAGCAGACATGTGAAAATGGCGCACCAGTGCAGCGCCTTTTTCTATTGGTCCCTTGGGCCGGCGCATAAGTGAGAGTTCACTGTAAATGAAACGCCTCAACAGCAGTGCTTAAAAAAAAGAGCGGAGCTGTCTTCTTTCGTACGGTTTCTATGGAGACCATGCAAAATTTCTAAACTTAATAAGGCCTATTTTAAAGTAACAGATTATAGTGCACTTATTTATTCATTTTTCACTCATTTTCATGTTCATTCGTTGGTTTATTCACTCTTTTTTTGCTCATTCATTTATTTCATAATTCGCCTCCTGTTTCATTATCTATTCATTTATTCCTTTGTTCGTTTAGAAAGTGATTCATTTGATGAAAAACATTTTGCATATTCAAGTAAAAAATAATTTTATAATCATTAAAATCGATAATTTTATAACCAAATTGATTCATAAAATTTATTTGATTTCATAAATCAAATTAATATTTGATATAGATATCAAATATTGATTTGATTAATAAAATATTTGCTATCTATAAATCAAATATTTTAATAGAAAAATATTGTATTTGTCACTTTGCGCAATGCAAAAAAAAAAAAAAAAACTTTTCCCACCTTGCTTTAAAGATGCAAAGTTACTGCCCGAAAATAAAAATAAAACGTTCAGTTTTATCTATATACATAAATGGCTACTTTTGTATGTATGTTCGGGGTAATCTTCAAAGCTGCTGGACCGATTTAAACCATTTTTTCACCGTAGATAGCTACATTAACAGGAATTAGGATATTCTATAATTTATTTCTAAAAAACTTAGTTTTAAAAAGTTATTATAAAAAACAGTAAATTTCATATAGTTTCCCAATATATAGTTTTTTTTATATAGTTAGGTAGCTACATCAGATGTTTTCATTAATTTAAGTTTTCACCAATGGAGTCACAAGGATAGAAACTGTAATAATGGGACTTATTTAACATGCAATATTTGAAGATGGTTGACTCCAGTGCGATTGATACTATAAATATATATTTATTTTGATGTACCAAGATTATAACATTTCCTATTAACCTAAGCATTATTTGTAGCTTGCATTTGTATTTAGGGTGTGTAATATAGTTTTTTTAGTTTATCTAAACAGAAAAATAGCCATTGTTTACAGAAGTAGCCATTTATGTATATAGACGTTCACTTTAATGTTAAAAAAATTATGAATGAGTTTCACTGAAACACATTACCCAGCAGAAACCCGGGCAGCGCCGGGTACCCGGCTAGTTATAAAATAAATGGTTCTTGCCTTTTCTACTGTCATTTTCAAAACAAACTCACTATCAGTTGTAAAAGACATAAGTTATCTGAACTATTTCCCTTTGCCCCACATTCCCCAGCGATACCGAGGGATATAAAAATAACCGGTATCCGTTTATTCTGCTGAATGTATTAGCTCAGATTTTATTACTCTCAAAAATCTGAGATATAGCATTGGGGGCATTTCTGAACAGAGTACCGTAAATCAGGGTTACTTGGACCCTAGGGGGTTACTTGAGCCCACTACAATAAAATGATAAAATCTAGGTTTGGTACCTACTAGTTGAAGACTTGCACGTAGTTCCTCGTTTCTCCACTAGGTAGAAGCCCTCTGCAGTCTCTAACGCTAGTACCAAACCCAGATTTTATCATTTTACTGTGGGCTCAAGTAGCCCTCTTGTGGGTCCAAGTAACCCTGATTTACGGTATGTTGTTGTTGTTTCGGCCAAGTGCTGCTGAGATATCAACTAGCGCCAAAGGCGCCCAAAACAGCCTTGGCGATGCCAATGACCTTTGGCGAACAGAGCGTTTGATAGTCTACACTGTAAATAATAAATGTTGTTTTAACAGTATAATACAGCTAATTTTACAGAAATAAACTGTAAAATTGTAATTTTACAGTAGTAGACTGTAAAATTGCTAGTTTAGAGTAATTAATTAAAATTGCGAGTTTCATATTGTATTACTGTGCATTTTATAGTTCTAAAATGGAACTTCTGCTGCCAGTATTATACTGTTGTTTTACAGTATAATGCAGCTGACTTTGTGGTAATACTGCTAATTTTACAGTAATAAATTGTAAAATTGCTAGTTTTCGAGTGATAAACTGTTAAGTAGCTAGTGTTACAGTTTATTACTCTGCTTTTGCAGTTTTAAACTGAAACCTCTGCTGCCTGTATTATACAATAAAAACAACAGTTTATTTTTTGCGGTGTATGCCAGAGGTTCCCAAAGTCCAGACTTCCACGGACCCCTTAATGAAGATTACTAAATTTGCGGACCCCCTCCTCCTCGCAAAAAAAAAAAAAAAAGAGATTTGATTCATTTAATTTTTTTTTCTTTCTTTAAATTTACTTTCGTTTTTTCTTTGAAGAGCTCTCTGTCCGTTTTTCATTACTTGTCATTGCAGTTTGATATTTTTGCCGGCGACCTCCGACGCATTTGCGCATGCCTCAGCCCTCCACTGATTTTAGCAAAATAGAGGTGATGGTGATGAGAGAGATAAGGAATGCGAGGAGAGTTTGCTTTGTTTTTTTGTTGAGTTCCTTTGTTTGACGACTTGGTTTGCGTTGATGTTTTTTTCTCTTTTAATTTATTCCCCTTCCTTATCAGTTCAAGAAAAATAAAATAACAGGGTCATTCCATGAAAATGCCAACCTTAGCCGAAGAAAAAAAAATACCGAAATGAAAAAAGTATGAACAAATAAATAAACAAACAAACAAACAAAAATCAGACAACATAAGGAGTTAAAAAAAATTGAAAAAGTGTCGTAATTATCACTGAGATTACCCATAACAAATAGTTTGTAGTGTGTTTACTGCTTGTTATTCGATGGTTACGTTAGTCACGTTACGTTAGTCGCACTCTATCTTGAGTAAAAGTGAGACTTAAGACTAAAAAAAAATAAGATTTAATAAATGTGTTTCATGTTTTTAAAAGCCAACTTTACACATTTTTCAAATATATCATTCAATTTTTTAACACTTGCTTAACTTTGAGAAATTTTTGCCTCACAACATGAGCATTCATTTTCAGGGTTGCAAAAATGTTACGTTAGTCACGCTGCTATTTCGGTTGAAAAAATATCTACTGTCAGTAAATTTTCTTTTGAATTCTTAGCAGAAATGATACATAGATATCATGTACATTGTAAATCCACCAGCATAACTAAAAAATATTTTTTATCCTTTAAGTTACAAGTAAAAACAGTTACAAAATCAGCTCTGAATGTTACGTTAGTCACTATGGAATGACTCAATATCGGACTAAGCAGAAATGCTATGGTGCATTTTCTCAATCAAACTGTCACCCCTTTTTGAAAGAGGGCAGTTCCACGGTGCCAGGCGCCTTTCGACGTTGGACAGTATACAGGTTGTCCGGAAATTTCATTTGAGGTAAACATGGGTTAAGAGCCATTAGTTTGGAATTCATACAAGGTGTGGCAGTAACCATTTTTGATTTTCCTTATTTTTTTATATGTCAAAGTAGGTCATGAGCAGTGGTCGGAAGTAGCGCGCTACAAGTAGCGAAACTACTGTAGTAGCTACATTTTTTAGTAGTTAGTAGTGTAGCGCACTACACTCTTAAAAGTGTGCCGCTTACATGTAAGGCACAAGAGAAATGTTCCTTATATTAATTAAATATCAGAGGCACAAAGCGTAGGTGCCTCTGACACATACAAAGCACAACGAGATGAACGGCACGGACAGGAAAGCAAAACTTTTTAAAGGCACCACTGAATCGGCGTGAATTTTAAATTCCCACTTCGCAAGTTTTAAGCGGCACATCGGGTAAGCCGCTGATGAACGCTTTGGGTTTGAGGTTATAGCTGATCACGTGACCCGTATGTTTATTTTCAATGCTGGAGATGGCAGAAAGTTCGCTTTTAAAATTCAGGATTAAATGTATTCTTTCGTCGTTTTCATGCAATATTATTAGTTTGAGAGAAATAGTTTTATATATGGCATTGTTGTTTGATGCAGATGTAAGAACAGGGAACGAAAATCAAGTTGTAGTGTAGAAATTTGATCGTTCCATGCCTTTCCTTTGCAAGATTCATCGTTTGAAGAAACGGCAAATGAAAAGTCAGTCGTTCGCATCTTGTGCAGTATAAACATTTTATGGTTTGCTCTGAACATTTATTATGAGAAGAAGATTTTATTTATCTGTCCATCCATTATGCATTATTAATTGCCGAGGCATAAACTGCTGTTTCAAACGTCTTCCTGTGGAAATATCGATAACAAATGGGCAGCAAAAGAGTGTGTTAGTGTATTTTTTAAAATCTACATACTCCTTTGCTGATCTTTTTTGTGCTGTATGGTGACATTTGGTGCTACGACAGGTATGTAAAATAGCTCGTCCAATTTATTTCTATTATGATTTATCAACGTTATTTTAATTAAAATCTTCGTCTCATTTGCCATAATGGTTTAACATGTTAGATATTTGATACTGTTTGTTGTTCCGGCAAAAAGCTCCATTGACAACAGAAGTAATTATTTTTAGTTGCATGGGTTTTATTATGATAAATATTGTCTCACAAGATTCGGTTGACTTTAAATTTATTGTACTACTTTTAAAATATAGTAG